>CM038720.1:29234240-29244240 GCA_021613375.1 Megaleporinus macrocephalus | reverse complement strand
CTGACTCACATTTATTCACTCTGCCTCTTTTGTCACTTGCTATGAACTCATGGTCACTTATGGTCATTTACCCTGACACCCTGTCACTCACATTTGTTCACTCACTCATTGAGAAACCCCCGACTCACTCTGACTCACTTATACTCTCACTGACTTACTTGTATAAAGCACAGAACAGCCTGTTTTCTCTGACTTTGATATCAGTTAAAGGTAACGACAAACTTGAGGCCAGGCAGCTGTTGCCAAGCAGGACATCAAAGCTTGCAGGCAAAATGCAGCGAGTAGATGCGAAATTGAGTTGCAGCTTGTGACATTAACTCACAACGCGCTCTTTGAAGTTCATGTGAAATCACTGATATTTCATTCTGTATTTGCTTCCCTGGGTTTTTTGGGCTTCTCTTATGTAACTGCCATGTGTACTACTGTCTCAGTGTTCAGCTAATGCAGAGTATTGGCAGCTTCTGCTTGTTAAATCTTGTCAAGTACTCTCAGAAAGATGGACAGTTGCTGTTACTGGGCATCTCTCCTACAGATTAGTTTCACAGATTCAAGAGCTGAAGCCGTTATTGCTTTTGCGCTGTCTTGCATCAAATAGAAAATTGGGTTTCTTATTAAGACAGGAGAACTGAGTAGTAGTAACTTATCCCTTGGTCATTTTTTTCAAGTACTCATAATTTTTATTGCTCTTTTGGTTTTTTTTTAAATGCTGTAAGTCAGATCAAGTTTATTTGTATAGCGCTTTTTACAATGATGTTGTCACGAAGCAGCTTTACAGAGTTTTGAAAACAGATAGTTACAACATATATTCCCCAGTGAGCAAGCCAGAGGCAACAGTGGCAAGAACACCTCCCTCAGACTGGAGAAGGAAACCTTGGAAGCAAGGAGGAAACCCATCCTTCTCTGGTCAAACAGTATTTACAGTTTAATAAACTAAACACCAAAGAAAATAGTCTCTGTTTGAAGTCTGGATAGCAAAGCTTTAGAAGCTGCACAGGTAGAGGCAGTCTCTGACTGGGTCTTTGTGTATTGTGGGCGTGAGCTAAAATCAGTCCTCGGATGGTCAGTCCTTTGGTCCACACAAAGAATATGGGCAAAGTGGTTTGGTAAGTAATCGGGCGACAGGGAAAATGAGGCAGATGAGCTAGCTTAATATTTCAGGTATGCATGTAAGTAAGCTTTTGCTTGGTTGCTAGTTTTCACCTGTTAAGTTGACTAAGGTCTGGCATACTGGACAGCTGGTGATCTGTTGATTTTATAATAGATGTGATAACATCGTTCAGGGCAGGTCCTCTGTGCATGTACATTGTTTTTCTGGAAGAGCTTTATAAGGTTTCCATGGGTCTCTAAATCACAGTGTCATCTTATTCAGCTTAAAACAACTTGACACTGTTCAATTTGTGTTCTTAACATTTCTTAACTGTTTTAAACAGAAACCAAGACACAAAACCGCCTGTGGGAAAGGTTCACGACGGCTCTCCACCAGGCACAGCACAGGTTAGTATGTTAATCAATACAGCTTAATACAGCTTGCTCACTTCCTTTATCATGTCTTATTCCTGTTCTTACAAACTCAGACCCAGTATGGATATGCAGTCGCTTTCCTAATCAGAAATCTGCTGTATGTGTTTGTTGCAGAGGGCAAATTTCCGCTCTTATGGAGATGCCAATGAAGTGGTGAAGAAGTTAGATTTAAGGTATTGCTCACTCACTTGCTGTTTTAGTGCTTTTTATTTTTTTTCCTGTGTTCTTGCAGAGCAGTGCTTGGATTCACTTTAGCTTATTAATGAGCTAATAATTAAAGTTATTCCTGTTTTTTTAGGTTAGGTTCTGGATCTTCACAAGCTCCTGCTGCTAAACCTCAGCCTCCTACTGTATCTGCTAGAGAGATGGAGTTACAGGTACCACTTACAGAGCAAAAGACTTTCCAGTGTGCAGATCTGACTTTGATGCTGTTATTTTTTTATATTATTGTTTTCTTCTGTCTGTCTGGCTAATATCTCTGTCTTGTGCTCTGTTTAAGGCTGAACTGTATGGTAAACTGGTAGCTGAGAGACAGAAGCTGGCCAGCATAAAGGATGTCCCTCCAGCCATACTAGCCACCAACAAAATCCTCCTGGACATGGCCAAGTTGAGGTATGATGTGATAACATTTAATGTTTCATTTCTGAATTTGACTCGAATACAGAATTAGGCCTGTTGTAGTTACAATCTGCCAGATCGCAATGATTTGAGCTGGCCCAGATTACTTTACACAGTTGTTATCTTTCACAGTCCAGTTGGGTTTGGGACAAGTACATAAAAATAAATGAGAGCAGAAACATTATAAGTTCTAAATGACTTGCTTTCTAACCTGGTATGACATATTTTTTAATTAGAATAATTATCCAGTCTTATGTGTATTATAGGACTTGGGGGACAAGTTTCGTCAATTAGCATAACGTGCGTCAATGCGTCGCTAATATGGCCGCGGCCACTGAAAGCATGGATTTATCCAGAGCGCCAGCTGCAGCTACAAACAATCACTCGCGTGCAAACAAAATTTTGGGAGTGTTTTACACAGAAACACAACAGTGTGGTGCTCTGTCAGCTCTGCACAGTGGAGAAGATCACAAAAGTATAGCTGCTATGCACAAGACCTTGAAGCTCAAACGTCCCGTAGAGCTTCATCAACACAGCAGCAGGACAGCACCTGTTCACTTGTTGTTCTTATCTTAGCAGCTTATTTTAAGATTATTAACACGTGTAACATGTTTCTTTTAGTAGTAGTTTCTTGAAAAGTGTCATTGCTAACCGTTTCTTAATCATCCAGTGTAGAACCTAAGACTGTTCTCGATACCGTTTATAGATCACATGCGTTTAAGGTACCCTTTAATACATTAACTGTGTGTGTGTGTGTGTGTATATATATATATATATATATATATATATATATATATATATATATATATATATATATATATATATATATATATATGTATGTTACAAATCCAAAACAAAACACACTCAAATTAGTTGTTAGATAGATCGACTAATCGAAAAAAAAAAGAATCGCTGGATTAATCAATTAAGAAATTCATGGTTAAGTGCAGAACTAATTCTAATTAAAGAGTTATGCAGAGTCATGCTTAGTCTGAAACACACATACATACATGCCTTATGCAGACACCTCGAGGACATCATGGGGTTTGCGTCCCAAGATGTTTAAAACAAAGAACCTAAGCTTTCTTGGTACATCCTAATGTCATGTGAATCTCACACTATGTTTGTATGTGTGTGGATATTACTGGTCTTAATAATTAACAGTCATAATATTTTTATGAGCTACCGACATCTATAACAGAGGTAATCTGTTTAAATGTATGGTTCGTTCTAGGCAAAGAGGAGGGGCGGTTCCCCTTCTCTTTAGAAAGTGTATAAAATGTAAACATTCTTTCAGAGAGCAGTGAGCAGTGAGTGAAATGGAGAATAAAAATAGTTGCGCTTCAGTCTCTCCAGGAATTTGTGATTAATTCATGCAAATTCAACCGACCATCCCATAATACACACAATGTTGTACAATGCTGTCTAAGCTGCAGGCCATTATGGATAATGGCTCCCACCCTCTTTACCACACAGTGATCAGACGCAGGAGCGCATTCAGTGCAAGACTCATTCAGCCTACATGCACTACAGAACGCCACAGGAGGTCATTCCTACCAGTGTCTATTAGACTTTATAACTCCTCCCTTAACGTATGACACCTTTCACATGTACAGTGATACCAGTAGAACAATAATTTAATTATGTGTGCAACAACTCAAATGTGCAATAACTTTCCTACTTCTAAACTCTTACTGCTGTATACAGTATATCTGTACTTAATATTATAGACACAGTCACTTTATATTTTATTCTTCTATTGTATTCTAAGACTTATATATGTGTACATATTACAAATTTCTTTTATGTTGTAAATTTAATATTAGATTAGATTAGATTTATTCTTGTACATATCCAGCTGCTACTGTAAAAACTGCAATTTCCCCCTGAGATCAATAAAGTATTTCTGATTCTGATTCTGATGTTGTCCAATCACTGCACTGTTTCTGCATTAAATGTTTTAATCATGTAGGTGCTTGCACTTTTGGTGAAGCTGTGCTTGTAGAGAGATGATAATATTTGGCAACATAGAATCTCAGCTTTATCTTTATCTCAGCTCAGGTTTATCTCAGCTCAGGTTTATCTCAGCTCAGGTTTATCATATTTAAATGTGTTGCTGCTGTATTTGTGTTTTTAACCTGGAACGTGATACTGTGTTTCAGGAGAAGGTCCTTTACAGAGCTGTCGTGATTGTGTTTTTGCAATATCACCCACAGCAGTTTGGGATGCTAGTAATTGTGTTGTGCTTTGTGCGTTTGCGGCAGGCCCTGTACGGTTGCCAGGCTAAAGCAGGTGGATGGTGTGTCTGAGGCCAAAGCGAACATGCTGGCTCCACTGCTGCAGACCATCACCGAGTTCTGCCAGATGCACAATCTGCAGGTGAAGCTCACAGCATATCTCACTGCATAAGTCTATAGTTATTCTTATCATTTGTGATACACTATTTGTGATTACATAACGATTCACATTCACGTTTGATTTACATTCTGTTTGAACAAGACTACAGCCTAACCACAGCAAAAACAACAAATAATGATCAGATATCTAATGTTGTATCTCTTCTCTTTGTTTCTGCAGGACGCTGAAGCCACCAGCTCTGCTGCGCCCTGCCCTGTGCAGAGCCTCAGTACCCAGGCAGGAAGAGTCTCAGCTGTTCCTTTAACAGACAGTGTTGCTATATCCTACAGGCTCTTCCAGACTGAGGGCAAAAGTCTGGTAGGATGCGCTGTAGTTTTTTCCTCTTTTGCTGTAACAGCCCCAAACTAGTATGCAGTTATGTGGGAGCTACCATGCAAATGTACCCTGTTTCTATGAGAGTGAGCTGTTTTGATCTAGACCTGCTGATGGATTCTTAGAGTTTATAAGCTTAGTTGTTCGGGACTGGCAAGCTCCTCAAATTGTCTTCATCATTAAATGGTTAAGATGTTAGTAAAGGCATTCAGCGTGGGTTGATGTGAAACGCTGTTGATTTGAAAATCTCAGGCTCAGAATTGTTCACAGTGGTGGTTATAGGATCCGCCGGATGTCTAAGGCATTTAATTCCTCAGAGGAAGTTGGTTACGAATGAAAATGGTTATGAATGTTGGACCTGACATTTAGTTACATGAAGAGCATTGTAAAGCAAATTGGTTTTTCCTTTTTTTTATTTTTATTTTCTCTTTAACCAATGTTGACATTTGCATGTAACTCTGAAGATGTGTAGACATTGCATCCCTGGTTCCTGTCGCCACCGCTGTAAAGAAATCTGATTGGTTACTTTGAGCACTTAATTACTTTTTCATCTCAGCCACTTACTCAGTCAGTGAAATTTCTCTTTAGCTTTTTTTTTTCTTTATGTTAAGAATAGCTTAAGAAGCTAAAGAGGCTACGTATGAATACCTACAGAATAGACCTACTTCAACTTCATCTTAACTGCTTGGCTGTGCTGACGTTTATATGTTAATGTGTGTTGTGTTTTTTTTTCAGCGGCAGGTGGCTGACGCTCGTAGCCTCCCTGTGGCAGTGGTGGAGTCCCATCTGCTGCAGGCTCAGAAAGCCAACCATCCACTGGACACAGGAAGAGCTGGACTCTCCGCTTCCGCATTTAACATCATTACTCGTGTTGTCACATCCCCACCTCTCAGCTCAGGTACGCTCTCTGTACTACATTTACTACTGTTCGGTTACTCAGTTCTTAAAGCTGTGTTTGTTTGGGATGGGCTATTTTAAATATAGTGTTTTAGTTTATATTAGAAAAGAGAATCGCCACAATATGATACCAAGACCCAACAATACAATATTATCATGATACGGCGATATGCTATATAGCATACATTGCGATATATATGTCAGTTTATTAGCTTTTTTCAACTGCTAGATTTCCCAAAGGAAACCTTTATCAACATCTATTCTATCTAATGAGAAATTTTCCGTTTCACTTTAGTCATTTTCATTGGAGCAAAATTGGATTGTCAAGCAGACACACTGCCTATCTCTGGCATAAACACATACTTTCATTGTCGCTGTCCAATAAAAAACATGTAGTATCTCCATTTTTGGCGATTTTAAGTTTTCTACATTATTTAAACACGATAATGGTTGTTTACATCGTTTGAAAATTTCATGACGAGTGGACCAATAGAAGTGCTCCAAAATAGCTTGGAAAAATTTCTGGTTCCATAGACTTGCATTGAAAGTAAAGTATGTTTTTGGTCTCTTCTGTAAAGTTGCAATTTTGTAAATACTTGCTTTTCATTGGAAAGCGACGATATATTTATATTTATAGATATAGTTGCTGTATTTGTGTTTTTAACCTGGAACGTGATTCATACTGTGTTTCAGGAGAATGTCCTTTACAGAGCTGTAAAGTTGCAATTTTGTAGATACTTGTTTTTCATTGGACAGCGACGATATATTTATGTAATAATATAATCTATATTTGCTGTCCATGTATCACTACAATATTTCCACACAAAATATTGAGACACTATGCAGTATCAGCTCTTCACCTCTAATTTCAGATTACAGTTTTTAAATGGACATTATTTAAATACGCTTAAATATTGTTTTTATAAAACAAATGGCCCAGGCCTTTGCTAAAGAAAAGTTTCAGTGAGGCAAAGTTTAGCCTCTGCTCAGGAGGGGAGCTAGAGGGTCGTCTTGAATTCTACAAGTTCCATAGACCTTGAGTGCCCTCCTTTATGTTGACTGCCATCTGCGGAGGTTTTACAATTAACTCCTGCCAGTCACTGACATACAGCATGCCTGTGAAGGATATGCGGTTATTGTTACTTTTTCTGTAATAAATTGGATAGTCTGATTATTTACTTCTCCCAGGGACAATGAAAATAACACACCAAGCGTTGTTGAAACCATTTTTAATTTTGTGTGCATAAACGCTAACGTCAGTAAGTCACAGTCATAAAGTCATCAACATGCCCATCGTCCATGCCCATCCCCAAGATAATTTACATTCCAGTAATCCAGTTTCATTTGGATTTCCAGCTAATATGTTAAATTTCACTAGCCAGTTAGTGGAAAAGTTAGTGGAAAGCTTACGATTATGTACGTTCACATTTGTAGCATGCTCTGCCTTAAACATGGACAATTAGATTACTTGCTATAGTTTTTGTCACTGTAAAAAAACAAAATAATAAAAATAAAACACCAAGCAAACAAAACCAAGATTGGTTACAGGCTATGTAGAGCTCTTAAACAGAGTTATAGCCTGTGTGGGAAATATTACTTGCTATTAGAGTACATAGGTAGTCCTACGTAGGGGTGTGCCATATTGTATCGTACACAATAATATCGCCAGCATTTTTGAATATTGTGAACAATATTATACCCTGAAATATCGTGCCATATCACCCATCACTAATTATCACATCAGGTACTACTTTTACTGTTTTTAGAAAAAGAAAAATTCACACTTTTCTCATTTCCCATTATATATCTACTAGAGACAGATTTTATCTGTCCAGTATAATTCATTTTACTAAGTCCTGGATATATGGAGCTATTTGGAGTGCATTATTTAGTATCGTGACATTCTGGATCATTGACTTCTGTTTCAATTTGATGAATTCTTGTATTTTTTTAATATCTCAGTTTAGGGTTTGCCATATCATATCGTATGCAATAATAAAACTTAATTTTCATTTTGTTGCAGTAGTGTATTCTTCAAATATATTTTTTTAATTCAATGTTGTGTCATATCATCAAGAGTATAGTTATCACAAAAATACCATGAAATATCATGATATTATTGTAGGGCCATATCGCCCACCTCTAGTCCTATGTTGGCAAGCTATTATAGTAATTGCAGGCTGCTAGCTAAGTTCTCATAGCGGAGCTGATGCTGATGACACTGACAACCAAATGAAGTGTTCCTCTCTAGCTTGGTCATGTGGTCTTCTACACATTAACTGAGATTTTACACATCTCCCCCTTTGTCTTCAGTTACGGCAAATGAGTAAGATTTACAAATAAGCTGAAGCCACTGTGGCGCATCAGGGCAACAGCTCTAGTTGGTTAAGTATATAAAAACACAGACACTTGCTGATTGTGGGTGAAGCAGCTGAATCTTTCACTCTGTTTGTATTTGAGAAACGTTTTTGCTCTAATGAATGACAGAACATCAGAAAGTTTATTTTCCTAGAATTTAGATTTTGAGATATTCAAATGGTTCAAAAGGTTAATAAGGGGGTCACTGACTCAACAAAAGACCTCATATATACCTCCCCTCTAACCAGTTAGTTGCAGTTAGGCAGTATAGTGAGGCTGGGTGGTATAGACAGTGTAGTATGGCTTGTTTGCTGCAGGTTAGGGTTTAAATAAAGGGTTGCAGTATATTGCCAGAATTTTTTGACTGTATTTGGTTTCCTGTGAAGCATGTTAGCTGTGGATTATTTTACCTCCCTTTAAGCCTCTGCTACCCCCTTAAGTGTATGTGTACCAGCTGTCATCATAATACACTATTAATAATGATACTTCTTTGTAGGGGTGGACAGTACTGATTATAGTTATTGAGATAAACGATGATATGTTACAGTATGCCTGTGGTAGGCAGCATGTGTCAGTATTTAAAGAACACTCACTGGCTGCATGTGTCATTATAAAATTAATATAGTATTTAATATTTTTGTGTCACTCCTGGTTTTGTTTTTTATCTGTTCCAGCCTGTCAAATCTCAAAAATGATATATTATGATGCAGATGATATTAAAATTGAAATTAAAAGTCTGTATTCTCCACGTAAGTGCTCCGTGTCTAGTATGTATTTTACACGGTTAAAGTTCTTCTTTTTTCTTCTTTTTGTTTTTGTAGATCTCAGTGACTTTAAGAGCATTCGCGCCTTGGTGCCTGAGGAGATCAGCACTTTTCAGCTCCGGCTCTGCATCGCTAAACTACAGAGAGAAGGCTTTCCCAGCCCTTTGCCCAGTCCGTCATCAGCACAGCACAACATTAGCTGGATTGAGCCTCAGGTAAGTTGGAGAGCGTCGTCACGAAAGAAATCAGAGTCTGTTAGTTTCTCTACAGTGAACTGTTTCGCACCAAACCACTCTAAATGACTTCGTCAACAATTGAGTCACATAGACATTTTTAAAAGTTGGTGAAATTGCCCTTTAAGCAAATCATAATATATTCCAGTCAGTGCAATCTGGAATCCACCAACAGAGGGCAGCATAGTGCCATCTTCTTGTTGTACTTCTGCTTCTTAAGCTTTAATCTCAAAACTCTCTCTCTTCCTCTGCTGTCTCTCCTTCTCTTCCTCTGCTGTCTCTCACTCTCTTCCTCTGCTGCCTTTCTCTCTCTTCCTCTGCTGACTTTTACCTCTCTTCCTCTGCTGACTTTCCCTCTCTTACTCTGCTGTCTCTCCCTCTCTTCCTCTGCTGTCTCTCCCTCTCTTCCTCTGCTGTCTTTCCCTCTCCTCCTCTGCTGACTTTCCCTCTCTTACTCTGCTGTCTCTCCCTCTCTTCCTCTGCTGTCTCTCCCTCTCTTCCTCTGCTGTCTTTCCCTCTCCTCCTCTGCTGACTTTCCCTCTCTTCCTCTGCTGTCTCTCCCTCTCTTCCTCTGCTGACTTTCCCTCTCTTCCTCTGCTGACTTTCCCTCTCTTCCTCTGCTGTCTCTCCCTCTCTTCCTCTGCTGACTTTCCCTCTCTTCCTCTGCTGACTTTCCCTCTCTTCCTCTGCTGTCTTTCCCTCTCTTCCTCTGCTGACTTTCCCTCTCTTCCTCTGCTGTCTCTCCCTCTCTTCCTCTGCTGACTTTCCCTCTCTTCCTCTACTGACTTTCCCTCTCTTCCTCTGCTGTCTCTCCCTCTCTTCCTCTGCTGACTTTCCCTCTCTTCCTCTGCTGACTTTCCCTCTCTTCCTCTGCTGACT
>CM038720.1:28401740-28584240 GCA_021613375.1 Megaleporinus macrocephalus | reverse complement strand
CAGATGTGTGCTGAATTTCCTAACCCGTATCAGCTGATCGTTTAGCAATGGAAGGGCTTTGGAAGTTGTGAAACAGCTTCAGTGGTAGCAGCGGGGCCTAAAGTTCCCTTTAAAGTGGATTGGGTTGTTGTGGCTCCGCTGGGTGTTCCCAGCCCACAGGATCGTAATTAATTTGTTTGCATTTCCAGCGGATGTGGCAAGAGTTCTGACATTCTGGTTTACAGTAGACAGCCGGTCAGATGCAGGATAAGATACCTCGTCTGGAAAAGAAAATATCACTGGTCTTTCATGTAGTCAGTGTAAATATTCTGTTATTGGCCAGTAGTGTGAAACAGAACATGGGCGGTTTGCTTGGACACAGGGAATAAACATTCTGCGAGTCCTTAACGAATGCAGTAATTGATTGGTTGTCAAGTGTCACTTCTTGGATTCTATATATCTCTTCATCTTCAAATTATCAGGTGTTTGTTTGATCAGTGGTTATTGATGTGGATTGTACGCCTCCATTACAGGTACATGTAAATAAAAATATAGATTTGTATGCCTACAAAGCAAAACAACTAGGCTACACTGAGACAGTGACCGTGATAACCTGACTGCTTTAACACAGTAGAATCTACAGGATTCAGGGCTGGTAGATCTTGAGGTTGTATTTGAAGACCGTCGTCAGATAGATTGTTTAATCAGGAACTCTTTGCGCAAGGCTGGCTTTTATAGAGCTACGCAACACTTCAGGGCCTTTTCCTGATAACTGACATAAACCTATATAGATATTTTTATAAACACTTGTTTGAACAAATGTCATTTAACTGGTGGAGGTGAAAAGACAGAAGCAGTATTTGTCTACTACACTTGTTGGAATAAGTTTTTTTTAGGGCCGTGCAGTATTTAATTATCATTACTTTGATCATTTATGATACAATACAATACAAGATGCTGTTCTAAACCTAATGTTCAAAACGTCAGTACTTAAAAAAAAGACTGACCAATGACATGATTTTTTTTATTATTATTATTATTATTTTTATATACAGTGAACGAAATTGGTTCCGTTGAACTACATTTACTACAACACAGTATGTACAGATTTTGACTCAAAATCAGAATTTTTATTTTTATTTAGATTTTTTAAATATAGATTGGTCCTGAAAGGCATATGCAGATGTTATGTCTCCTTAAAGATGGCCAATAAACCATATTAGATGTACTTTAAAATGAATGTAAATGAATGAACTGATGATCGATTGGTCGGCTTAAATGTGGGCTGTTTTCATGATTACTCACGCTCTTTCTTTGACCTTTATATTATCCAGCTGTTGAAGTGTACTGTGTGTGGTATGAATGAGTAGATCCTGGTTTGGGTAATGCGTTTAGAACCTGTCTGTTATGTCTACACACATGACGGGAGCGCTGCGTATGACTCACTGTGCTTGTAGAAGAAGTTTTAACAGACTTGACTTCATATAACTGACCTTCTCTGAACAGCCCTCAAATTAGCTGCGGCCCCACATCTGGGGCCGGAATGACTTCAGTGCTGAGGTACGAGAGAGGAGGATGCAGGCTGCCTGCCTTAAACTTGGCACTCGAACAGGCTGTAGGTTGCCGCGGGTTCCCATGGGAAACCCTCCCCTTGAGAAACCGATACGGTAAGAAGAATGTCAAAGAGCTTCATGAGGTCTCAGGGGTTTTATTGGAAGCCATCGTGACAGATGTGCCCTGGCAGAAGATAAAATAAGGAGAGGACATGCGTGCACCAGACGTGCTTGGAGGTTGGCGTCTAGTGCCGAGTGAGTCAGTGACGTTTGTGTGCGACATGTGACACTTTGGTTCTGGGGAATAAAGCGGAGGATTTGGTGGAGACACAGTTTCGGCTGTTTGCTGAAGGTTCCTATCGCCTCACTGGGGCAGTGCTTGGTTTGTTGGTGGATGTCTATGTTGTAGTGATGGTGGAGCTTACTTATGTAAAGTAGTTTTATGTTTATGGCTTATGTCATTGCGGTCATAACATAAACTTCAGAAAGTCGAGGAGAAGGGAAAAGTGGGTAACGTTTAATTTGGCGAAGTCATTTTTAGACCGTTTCTGTTGATCTAGTCTGTGTGAAATGTTCTCGATGCCAGTGGCGGCTTGTTTTTGTGATATACAAACCCTGTTACTCTGAAAACTGAAAGTCATCTCGGCCGGATGTTCAGCCGCCTTCCTTGCAAGGTCAAAGAAACTCCTAGTCTCATGTACTGGCCAATGTTTATCATGAGCTGTTGTTTGGGGTTGCTGGTGTCTGAAGTATTCTGTTGCTAGGCAGGCAAGGACAAGAATGCTCTGAAATCTGAATCCTTCACATGGGGGTCAGAAGCCACTCTTTATCTCACTCCACCTTGTTATGTAAAGCCTAATGCTATTTGTGGTGATTGGTGTATGATTTAAGGTCGAGATTTCAGCGTAAAATGGCTCATATCCTACATTTATCTTGTCTTTTATTGAAATTCATGTTTTTTTTGTTTTACATGACCATAACCAGCTTCTCTTTATCCCTTTTGAATTTGGTACTGCACCTTCTAAGGCCTTCTTCAGACCGCCGGCCCAAATTTTTTATATCTGGACTGTCTGGACAGCAGAAAACCACATGAAACCTCATTTTTGCAAATCCAATATACATTTGGAGGTGGTTTAAAATGCAATTCCAGTCAGATTTTTACAGACGTGTCTTAGTTTGGATGCCTAAATTGGATTCCATAGTTTCTTTTGCGTCACTCGCAACAGAACAAACACCAACTACGTCAAATCCAGAGCAGTGATGGTGCTGGGATCTAGGTTTTTTACTGATGCCTATGTTGTTACCACAGCTGATAGATTTATCACGTCTGGACAAGGGGTGGGCGATATGGCCCTACAATAATATCACGATATTTCATGGTATTTTTGCAGTAACGATACTCGTGGCAATATGACAAAAATTGAATAGAAAAAAAATTTCAAGATTACACTACTGCAACAAAATGAAAATTAAAGTTTATTATTTCATACGATATGATATGGCACACCCCTACCTGAGATATTAAAAAATACAAAAAATGTCATCAGATTCTAACAGAAGTCAATGATCCAGAATGTCACGATACTAAATAATGCACTCCAAATATCTCCATATATCCAGGACTTAGTAAAATGAATGATACTGGACAGATAATATCTGTCTCTAGTAGGTATATAATGGGAAATGAGAAGGTGTGAATTTTTCTAAAAAGTAGTTCCCTGATGTGATAATAAGGGATGGGTGATATGGTACAATATTTCAGGGTATAATATCATATTATTGTGACGATATTATTGTGTGCAATATGATATATGGCACACCCCTAGTCTGGACACACATCTAATCTGGTGACTTGCGAATAACTGTGTGCAGTGATGTCCCAAAGATCTGATTTGAGAAGAAACTGTCTGTTTGTCCTTTAAGACTAAATTATACTCCTTAAAACTGCGTCACACAATTTTGTGGCACAAGGCTTTTTATCATATCATTGTTTGACGTTGGACAAAGCCTGACTAACACAAACACTGACTTGACTATGCTTCTTGGTTGCGTATGCTGGGCTTTGTTTTCTCTTTTTTTTTAGGTCTGGATCTCGTTGGCAGCAGGTACTCTGGATTAGAAGGCTAAATGAATAACCTGGTCTGAACAGACTTATTGATTTTAGAATTCTGCCTCAGTCTAACCATCCGGCCCAGTAAATATAGCTGGCGTTGGTGTGTAAAGATATTTGGCCTCACTCTGTAGAGTGTTTGGGGGGCTCCTGAGAGCCATCCTGTTTTGTCTAACCAGTCGAGGCCTCTTCACGGTCACCAGAAACTGCCTGTTTAAAGCCTGGGGTTAGCTGAACACTCATGCCTGGACGCTAGCAACAAAGGCCCGGATATTTCCATACCCATTAGGCCTTGTCGGCAGGCACAGGGGTCCCCCCTCCTCCCAGTTTCTGTTTAGTTAGCAGCAGGCCGAGGCAAGCTAGAGATTACATGTGAAAAGTAAACACACGGGTCCCTGACTAATCAGACCCAGATTACTAGTTAAAACAACCTGTCTTGTGGAGGGGCCTTCACTAGATGCCCTCCGCCCATACATGTGACACAGCCGTGCACATTGAAGACACGTTGGCCCTGTTCTGAAAATAAGCCACATCGAAAACTGCATGCTTCACTGATGTCTGAAGATAAGAGACTGGTGAAAGTCGGTGCATGAAAAGTTGTTATTTCAAAAGAGAGAAAGCAGCTTCTGGCTCTGCAGGGTGTGAAGGAGGGTTTTGTGTTGCTTTGGTTTCAGAGCTGATGATTTCAGAGAAGCGTTTAGACCTCAAATCCAGTTTCCAGTGTGGATTTAGTACTTTAGTACTTGTATTCAAATGAACTGTTCATGAAGGATGCACGATGATATCAGAAGCACATCAGTCTCAGATATTTGCATCTGACGTGCTCCTGCGTCTGCAACTCTACAGACATAAGTGTTGTATTTCTCTGTGACACTCATGTGGGTGCATCTAATCCCAGTTTTTACATCGTAGAAATGTTTTTGGGTCTGCATCAGCATCTGCATTGGAAATTGAATACTGCTACTGGCACATGATTTCTATATCGGTGCATCCTTGCTTTGGGGGTAACTGGCTGGCCCCCTAGTGACCCTTACATAAAGGGTGGTGTGAAATTTTTTTAGTACCTGGATGTCTATAGAGTATTTATTAAACTCCCACTAGGAGAGAACACTGGGTTACTGTGCCTAAAAGCTGCATTTTATGCATTTGTATAACCCAACAGGACTAAATATAATGAAAATAAATGTGTTTTAAATAGGGATGCACTGATACCACTTTTTTTCTTACCGTTACCAAGATACAAGCTTTTCAGGTATCTGCCGATACAGAATACCGATACCAACTCTTACCAATACAGATACAAGCTTTTCAGGTATCTGCCGATACAGAGTACCGATGACTTAACTCTGACTTAAATTTTCGATACATGGGTATAAATCCTGATATTTATATTGTTCCACTTTTTATATGTTGTATTTCTTTATGAATTAAGATATAACCTTGAAAGAACACCAAATTTCACAATGCAGAAACACGTGCAACCATTTAGTCAATAAGCTTCATGGTATCGGCGCTCTCTATTGCCGAAACCGATACTGTGTGTAAGTGCCAGTATCGGCACTGATACTGATGCGGTATCTGTATCGGTGCAACACTAGTTTTAAATGTTTCTATTGATGTTGTCATAAACTATATGTGAACTATATGGGATATCAGGCCAAGCTTCCTAGGTCGGGTCGTCTAATTAAAGTGCAGAACCACAAAATGAGTTCAAGAGGTTGAATCTCTAGTTTAGACAGACCAATGTGTATATCGGACTATTTTTATTCTAATATTTGAGATTTCTGCTGTAGTTGGTCGTGTACACATTGGGTAATTTACTGCTGTTGCTATACTGTAGCCAACAGACCGAACCACGTTGGCCTGAATAGAGCACCATTGTTATTAAACAGTGGGATGCATACACTGGCATGGTATTTAAACTCCTACACGCACATACATTCACAGGCTTATTTACTAGCATAGCAGGCAGTTATGTAAAGTGGGAGGGCCATGCATATGAAAGACCTTTCTTTCTTGACTATCATAAACTTGCACAAGCCTAGTGTGCATCAGATAAAACTCGTGTCAGATTTAATACCCTGAAAGTGGAACTAATGTGATATTTTGACAAAGCGGAGCAAGTCACCCAGTAACAAGACGCTTGCTCGTGCGCTGGCTTCACGTGACAGGAAAAAACACAGCCATCGCCTCCTCTGTGGCAAACATGTTTTTGTGGTTACTGTTCACCCCCTGAAGGGTGAATTGAATGAATCTGCCCTCTTCACACCGAGATCAATAGTTCACCCAAATTTTCCCTCGCAGCGTTCTCTGAGAGCTGTTGACAAACTGAAAGTCCTAACTGCAGAGGAAAGCACTATTGATCTCCCGTCATCTCGTTGCTCCAGGGATGGGACAAGGGTAATGTGAATCCTCCGCGGGTCAGCTGGCTTGTAAATTACAAATGATTGCTGATTGATCGGCACTGTGGGCATTTGCATGGGACATGTAGCTTGAGGTTGGGCAGTACAGTGAAAACCTAATATCACCGTACATATCGGGATATTTTGTATTTATTTCATTGTGTTGGGGGGCGCTTCAGTAGAGGCCCATTTTTAAAAACTGTATTCAGGAAATATAGTTACAATTGAAATGATTCGAGTTTCACATGCAGTGCAGAGCTTTATTTGGTCAAATCACGTCTCTTATGCTCTCTTGGGCTCTCTCTTTTTAAAAGGCCCATGGCCTACATTTTTCTTGGTTTTGTTTTATTTCTGCCTCTCTCTGTGGTACACTTTTGACATTTGAGTGGTTTTATGTGCTAAAAATAGTTTATAGTGCAGCATTTATGTAGATATTAACATTTTCCAATCTCTCTTCCTCCCCTAGCATTAAACATGCTGTTCTGTGGATATGCTACATAAAACTGATTGATGTAAAAGACCTTGATCTATTTGGCTTCTTTAAAAACAGGTCTGTACTTAAATTCCATGTAACTGCAGTATTAATGGGTGGAGCTAAACTACAGTAGATCAAATAGGGGAATATTTGTAAACATGTTAAACATGTGACTCCACAAAAACTGTGCATTCATAACAAGCTGTTGTTGCACCTCTGGTGTCCATATCGTCCAATGAAAAACAAGTATTTTCAAATTGTCAGATTTATTTTCAAGCTAGTTTGGAGCGTTTCTATTGGTCCATTCATCATGAAATTCACCCACAGTGTAAACAGCAGCTGTTGCATTTAAATTATGTAGAAAAATAGAAATCGATAAGAACGGAGGTGCGTGTTTTCTTTATTGGACAGCGATGATATATATATATATAGATTTGGCTGAAAACATTTTTAAAGTCTTAGCAATCTTTACATTTGCCTTCAAACGTGAGGAGATTCTCGTTTTCTTCTATGTGTGTCCTTTTTTCATGGGCTGGAGAGCTACAGTCTTATTCAGATAGAGCAAAATTCTGGGTCTAGGTCAGAGAGAGCCAGCGAAGGACGTGGCTAAGAAGCCCTCGGCCACCCCGCAGTCCCTCCAGCCTCTTCCAGCCGCCCATTAGCTACAGTTCAATCTGTTTTTGGAAAAGCTTTGGAAATGTTTACTCAGCCACGCCTTTTCTGCTTCAGTGTTCATCCGGGCAGCTGCTTTGGCCTGGCCCTGCGCTTCCCCCTGGACGCTCTTCCGCAGTTGTTTTCCTTTTGTCTTGCTCTGTTCTTTCGAGGTCAAGTTTTGTCTCAATTGACTTTTTTCTTCTTCTTCCTCGCGTCGTTGGCCCCGTTTGCGTGAAAGTGCCATTTTAAGACTGAAAGAAGGTTTTTGTTTTTGTTAGAGCTTTCTTCCCTCTTGAATGTTGTGTTGCAACAGTTGATCAGGATGGACACTAAGAGTGCCTCTCTGAATGAGTTGGCTTGTGAAGAGAGTTATCTGTGATGTCTTTTTAGGCTCTTTCAGGGTTTTGGCATCTTTCCTTTCAGTAATGTGCCTGTGTCGTCTGTGCCAAGTTAAAAAAAAAAACTAAAACAAAAAACAGATTCAATCAAGCTGTGGACTAAAGCTTGAAGATGTTAACCTCAACAGGCAAGCTCTTTCCAGGAGCCTTGCTCTTTCATCTCGTTCTTCTCTATCTGATCTCTTTGTTGTTTTTCTTTGCATTCTCGTTTACCCGCGATTACCTCTTGCTTTCGTTCTGGTGTTGACTCCTCCTGGTTAGCAAAACAAACTTTGCACTAGACTGTGGCGGTGACCACGGCCGTGGTGTTTCAGTGAACCTGTAGGCCACTAACACTCATGTGATCTAACTCTTATTCTGTTATGTCTTTAAAACTCACTTGGTGTTGAAGGATGTTGCTGCCTGCAACCCAAGCACTGTGCAACACTAGTAAAGCCAAGTGTAATCATAATCAGTAGCTGGTAAAGCAGAAATTCAGTGGTGACTTTCAGTCTCACATCTGCAGGACGTTGTTTCACTGCACGTAGCCTAAGCTGTTGCAAAACCATATTTGCTGTGCAAGCTAGTATATTTTTATTTCAGGCTGACTTCCTGAGGGGGGAAAAGAGAACTACAGTATTTTATCTTGTAGCAGTTTTCTCTTCAGTATCTTTCCACTGTCCTGGGAAGAGGCTTTCTGAGCACTGCTTTGCATACAAAACTGGTACCAGTGACAGTATCTAAGCCATAGCTATATTTACCTGTTCTAGGCTTAAACGTCTAAGTTGGTCTTTTGAATGTAGGGAGGGGGGTAACTTGGCTGCTAACTACGTTTGCGCTGTTTCACTTTTCCAGTGTCTTGCTTGCTCTATCTGTCCATCGGCCCCTTTCCCTTGGATTCTGTGGGAGGCCATGCATGTGATTCTCTGCAGAGTTGGCCCAGATTCTCTCATGAATTGAGTCTCTCTCTCTCTCTCTCACTCATGCACTCACACTTTCTCTCTCTTTTTTCTTCTTCTTTGGGTTACTGAAATATGCAGGTACAGAGTGCAGGACCATATTTTGTCTACATATTGCTGGGGGTGGGTGATATGGTAAAAATAAACAATCGTGATGCTTCAAGACATTTTCTTCATATGAGAAGTTGTCATGGTATAATGTGTCCTAATAATTAATCACAGTGGTTACAGCATGTTAGTATTTGTGTATTGGAAAGAACTTGGCGATACAATGTGAATCATGATATAGGGGTTATAACTAAATGTATAGTAATACTGTAAGCGAGATGATGTAAAGCCACCTGATGTTTTGGTTTACTAATGCTTACAGTATCTCCTTTATGCTACTTGTTTATGTTGGTGTGTGTGTGTGTGTGTGTGTGTGTGTATGTATATATATATATATATATATATATATATATATATATATATATATATATATATATATATATATATATATATATATATATATATACATATATAATATAATATACACACTGAGGACAGACTAAAAGCGCAGCATATTGCCAGAAAATCTAAAGTCCCTCCTCCCTGCTTTTATTTTTACATTTAAATTTAGCATCAAACTTAGACCCTTTACAATCTCAGAGCGTCTCCAGTCGTGGAAAGCAAAACCAGCGTAGACTCTTGTTGTGCTTCTTTATCACATCTCTTGTTTGCTGCTGAACGTGGATTCTTGGTGTAAGTACGCGGTGGCAGTCATTATAATGAATCATTATCTAGAGTTTCAGCCATCATTGCTTTTACTCTTCCTTTTATTGGCAATCTGTCCTGAAACGATCTAATTGGGAGCAGACCTTCAACATGATTTACAAGAGGTTAAAATACGCTGTCAGAGCAGTACTACTTCTTTATCCTCTCATGTTGGACTGATTCGGCTCTATGACTTGCAATCACCTCTGGAGGTATGCAGTGGTATTACGAGACAGGACAGGCCAAGGCTAGCTGGTTTGCATGATAACTTCTATGTAGATCTCTCTGCAATATGACCCATAGATGTCTTTTGATGTACTTTTAACATACCAGAAGAAGAAATTCTGTCTGCCACAGATCTTAGCATGTAAACTATTAAGAATTGCTGCAGTATCACAAAACATTATATTGCGATACTCAGCTGTTTTGATGTTTTCTTATGCCCCCAGCCAGCAATACTAATTGTTAGATTTAGTGAAGTTCACATTTTACTTAACAGCAGTTTACCATTTTAAAAAGTGTTCAATATTAATTTTGGAAAAGTGGTTTCCGTTTGGTAAACTCCTCCTTCTATTGTGTGCTGCATGCTGAGCTCAGTGTGAATACTAAAAGTGGTCAGTGTGCTACAGAAGTGTTGTTTAAGACCAAAACACATGCAGTCGCCACAGCCTATAAATGTTCCCAATGTTCCCATATGTTCTCAAACCACGTCCACCGCAACCCATTATTAGCATCATTCGTACCCGCGTATTTCACTACAGGCTTCGCTTTGCTCTGCCAGCTAAAACGCTACCTGAAACTAAAGCACTTTTTTTTCTCTCTCTCTATAGTGTTTTTGACTTCATGTCCTTCCTCCACGGTGGTGTGGAAGTGTGAACAAATGTCAACATGAATTAGAGCGAAAGCACACAAACTGCTCAGTATGGTTCTCAGCAGCTGGGCCTTTGGGAGTTGTGGCTGAGCTGTTAAACATGAGTGCCTTGCCCTTGTGGCTTTTCATGCATGTCCGCTACTGCTGATGTTTTTATCCGTCTTATACAGTTTAACCAGTGTTTTTAGGAGCCAAGCATTTATTAATAGAGTCTCTGCTTCATAGTATCTGTTGGATTTCCATTTAAGGACTTGACCGTACACCTGGTTCTGTGTAAGGTGAATGGTTAGCTGGTCACGTGCTATAGGTCTGCTTTGATTTGACGTCACGGGCAGCGAGCAGTAGCTCAGGTATCACGGAAAAGGAAGTCACATGTCTTTTTATGACCTTGAGGTATGCTGAGGCATGTTTTCTTAAGGCGAGACCACGGGCACACTTACAAAGCGGCTGTTTCGTCCCAGCGGTGTTAGTTTTAAGGAAATGTGGAATCTCGGATTGCAATATTTGATCTCGGTTAAGTTCAGGTAGAGCTTTAGAGCTTGTTTATAGATGCAGGAACCAATAGGTGTTTTCTTTCTAGTTTGGTAAACATCTTGCAGGCAAACTCTATAATCTATACAAGACACACAGTACACAAAAGCTAAACCAGCATAACCGGTGGCTGGCAGGCTAGACCAAATATCTGTAGCTACCTGTTGCCCAGTCATTCCTTTATCCATCAACCATTGTTAATTTATCTTGTTTATTTCATTCTCGTGTTGCTTCGTGTATATGTCCGTCTGTCTGTCCATATGTTTGTTAGTTTGTTCGTCCATTTGTCTGCAACTTTTTTTGTCTAGTTAGCGTCACATAAAAGCTGGATAAAGACCGGCGGAGAAGGCTAGTAGTACTGGACAGAGAGCTGTCAATCAAGCAGCTCATTAGCTCCGCCCCTAAAGTTCTCAAATAGGTCACAGACATCAGTCATCAACGTTTTGTCGTATTTTTATCTTATTTGACATTTAGGCTTTGGCATCATACAAACATTTTTAATAGTATCCCTTGTTTCCCTTGGCTTTAAGTTGTAGAAGAATTAAGAACAACAAAAACTTTTATTTTCGCCATGCTTTCTCTCGCATCTGGTTCAGTTACCAGCATGTGTTACAGGCACAGATCTACCCGCTAGTGCCCCTGCTTATCTACTCATGGAAGACTCATTAAACAGATATATAAGACCACCCTGCTGGGGTAAAAGGCCGTTGATGCCATATGTCAGCAGCATTGAAGCATCTTGGGGGTTAATTGCCTTCCTTAATGCCAGTGTTGAGAGCAAAGGCGAGAGTGTTGGAAGCTGTTGATCAGAGGATTCCTGCGTACATTAGATTCCACGGCTGTTTGGTACAGCAAGCAGTCCTACGCCTCCAGAACACCAGAACCTAGTTAATCTTTAGATTATCTGTGTAGACTATGCTTAAACGGCTTTCTGCTTTTTGATGTGAATCTGAGGACTTTGATATCGTTGCTTTTTGTGTGTATGTGCACGTGTGCTCCCCTCCCCCCCCTTCTTCCTAAAGCTCAGTATGCCTGCCCTGCTCCCCCCCCCAAAAAACCCCTTCAGAGGCCATGCTCCACTTCCAGTGCTCTGGCTAGCGGGCCATTAATGGACTGCCTGCTCATCAGCTCTCTCGGCTCAATTGCCCTGACACTAGAGCTGTGTGTATGTGTTGTAGGGGGAGGTAGAGTAGCGCACTGGGTGGAGTATGGGGGGGGAACAGTTAGGACCGCTGCCCTAGCTGTATACTTGGGCACTACTTTATTTCATTTTGTGGTGATGGTGGGCTTTGCCTTTCTTTCTCATCACAGTGTTGTTGTGAGAATGTGCTGAGAGGGTAAGCACGTGTCGAGGGGAATAAAATACAGTTCCTTCAGGGCTACGTTTACCATCCACTGCAGGCAAGAGGAGAACAGAGGAACCGTCCGAAAGCCACTAACAGTACAAAAGTTATCATCCAGCTGTTCCAGGGAATAACCGAAATGGCAAGAAAAGAAATACGCAACCTGGGCTGCATTTACATCAGCTGTGTATAAGAGAAACGTTTTAGATCACTTTCCTAAGAACATATATATCTCGTCGTTGTCCAATGAAAAACATATGCATCTGCATTTTTGTACATTTTGAGTTTTCTGCATCATTTGAACACGGCGATGGTCGTTTACATTGTGTGAAAATTTCATGGTGAATGGACCAATAGAAATGCTCCAAAACAGCTTGGAAAAAATTCTGGTTCCATTAACGTACATTAAAAGTAAAGTAGGTTTTTGTTCTCTCCTGTAAAGTTGGAGAGTTGTTTTTCATTGGACTGCGACGATGGACTGCGACTAATATATATATATATATATATATATATATATATATATATATATATATATATATAAATATATATATATATATATATATATATATATATATATATATATATATATATATATATAATGGAGTGAGTTTATAGGCAAATCGTTGATATTGAGCAGCTTCTTGTTGCTGTTTGGTTTAGTTTAATAGTTATATTTTTGCTTACTGACCCAGAAAATGTGAGCACAAGCATCTTCTGTCACGGTTTTTCTCCTTTTCCTACATTATAATGTAACTAGAATTCACTTTCAGTCATTTGTAGCCACCGTAGATAAAAATGGTATGGTTTTTATGAGTCATTAGATGTGTTTCCATGATACTTTTATAGAAGCAGCAGTGGCTGCTGTAGATGTATTGTATGAACCAAGCAGCAGCGTCCAGAAAGAGAGGAGGGGGCACAAAAAAGTCATTGTAATCTCTGATGTCAACAGCAAACAGCAAAATCTGTTGTTTTCTCCAGAGCCTGGGTGCCGTGGGCTCGCTGTCCTGCTTTAGTGGGGGAGAAAGAGTGTGTTGGGTGGCAGGGGGGGTGGTTCTTGAGGGAGAGGTTAGTGGAGCTGCCCCTGCTGAGCGAGGGGCCGGTGTGGAGATGGTGGGGGTCGCGCTGCCCTGTTGGGGGCTGTGTGCGGTGAACAGCGGCAGGGCAGGCAGAAGGAATTTCTCCGCATTCCAGCCACATACCAAAACCGGAGCAGTGGGCAGCGCAGACAGAGCAGCATGCAAGCCCTCAGCTCCCGTTCTCACTCCACACACCTGCACCAGCCCCCAGCACAGCTGCTGGAACTCCGAATCGGTGGGAAACTTGCCTTTGGAAGCTGTGATTTAAGGATCGCCCGTGTTGAGATTATATTGAGCTACGTCTTCACTTGTAGTGGCATTGTTAATAACGTGCAGCTGTTGTGATTTTAGAAAATTGTGCAGCTGTAAATTGCATTTTGAGTTGCATACATAAATATATTAATGTGTGGTGGTGTTTATGCTGTATCAAAGAATGTATCATGGCACATAATCATTTTATTCCCATATATCTTAACAATTTGTCATATATATATATATATATATATATATATATATATATATATATATATATATATATATATATATATATATATATATATATATATATATATATATAATATGAAAGACCAGACTATACTGGAAGAAAAAGGTTTTGTCTTACAGCTACTGTGATGAATGCAGTGGTTAATATGACATTTTGGATGTGGGAGAATAATTAAGACATGTCACAATGCAGCTTTGACCTCATTATAATGTGATTTTGAATCATCTGATTGTAATTGAATCACAAAGCACTCCAAACATGATCCAATCCCCAAAAGCAAGGTGTATACAGCCTGTTAGTGAATGTTTCGAGGGCTCAGTTGCATATTGCACCCCTCTGCCAAGTCAGTATTACACCAGCCTGTATTGCAATAATGATTAACACATGTATTGTGCAACCTGTTTAAGGTGAAGAGTTGTTTAATTGTTTTACAACTTGGAACAAAACGGCTGATGCAGTAAATGCAAGAACGTAGAGCTGTTGTTAGTTTGACTCCACTGTATTGACAAAAGGTCATACTGCCACTGCAAGATGACAACAGTGTAAAGTATTTAAAAACACATTCACAAACCTTGATGGGATTTACAATCGGCCTGTTTTTTTATTTTTTTTTAATACCAAAATGAATTGTTTGTTGGATCTTGTGATTGCCTAACACCCACAGAAACCAGTATGAATCTGTGACTAGTCAGGGTGCTCGTGCCTGGTTAGATTTCTCATTTGCATATTGCAGCCCTCTGCAGTATTATTACTGCATAGGGCAATATTACAGTAATCATTAAAGAGGCACTCTGGCTTTAAAGTAGGATTAAATATAGTGTATCATGTTATGCCATTGTGTTGCACAGCAGCGTATGCCTTCGCCTCAATGGTTTTACAAAGTTCCTCATTCGACCATCAGTGTCCTCTCACTACCCAGCCTGTGTTTTTTGCAGATACGTTGTACAGTGTTTGGTAACCCCAAGCAGTAACATTAGTTAGCTGCCTTAGTTACATGCATTAGCCAGATAGCATTTCACATAGCCTACAAGCATTCATCCCAGTTTCCTAAAGTTCTTCCCACCCTAAAAACACATCAGAAGTGGGTTCACCTAGTCTAGAAAAGCTTGCACTCAAGATTCCCACTGGGGATGTTTTAAGACTGATATAGTAATTAGAGATGGAAAGATCCATTGGCTATGTATCGGTATCGGCTGATTTTTAATCAAAATATGTGATCGGTGATCGGCTGATATTTCTCCAATTTAGCCGATCCCAAGAGCCGATCAATAGCGTTAAACAAATGAGCTTAATTTCTGTATTTCCAGCTAGTGTTTCATTAAAACCCCTCCGGCCAGGTACTTGCAATTACTATCTGAACCACTGGGTGGAAACTCATACTCTTTCATTTTCCACAGACTGAAGCGGCGCACCTCACGAGAACAGTTTTCCTTTGCGTTGCATCCGTCTGGCAGCTTGTTGCCGTATGTAACACAGACTCATCCAGAGCATTTTTAAAATATGTAAAATTAACCCTGTCTCGTTGGGAAACCAAGACAAAGACATTTAACACTTCTAATCTGATACGGTTTTTAGAGAACACCCGCGGCTGAATACAGCGAGTATCAGCAAACAGCAGAGCTAACACAAAACAAACAACCCAGAACACCATGCAGACCAGGTATGAACAGAACATCAGCAACAATTCAAGATCTAGATTTAATGATTGCAGTTTTTTTTGTTTAAAATAAGAGTTTGCGTTTAATGACTGCAGTTTTGACTGCATTTAATTTGATTTTTTTAGTTTTAAATTCAGGGTCTAAAGGTAATGATTGCAGTGTTGGGGATATTTGTTTGATCTACTTTGTTTATTTACTGTTAATTTTGTTTAAAATATTATGCTGTTTCAAATGAGCTTGTTACAAATGTTAATAAACCAGTTTCGACCATGTTTCAAGACTTGCTTGCGCTATTAACTACATGTAGCCCTGCCGTGGCATACAGCCCCGCCCTCCCTCTATCGGTATTGGCTATCGGCCGATCGTGCTGAAAGGTGATCAGTGATTGGAATCGGCTTTGAAAACGCTGATCGGTCCATCTCTTATAGTAATGGTTAAAATGTTTATTTTGGCCCTTTATTGTGGCCCTTTTAACGATATGTGCACACCCAGTGACCCACCTCTCAGGCCAAAACTGGGCTCCCCTGGTTTTGGTGCACTTGCATCTATTTTGCTTGCACTGCATATTTATCTTTGTAGGGCGAACAGTTCTCCATACATTATGCTCTGCATGTATGACGAGTTCTCTTTGCACAAAAGCGTGCAGCGAGCAGTTTGATGGCCTCTGCTATGTCTAAATAGAGCGATCATTTATAATAAGATGGGAGATTCAGATTACGTCCGAAAATAAAGGCCAAAAATAAAAGCTGTGTGGAGTGTACTATGATCATGTGCAGGCCTTTTAAAGCTCAGAGTGAGGATGCATCCAAAAGTATACCTATACTGAGTCTAACTCTGCTGGCACACGGTTGAGTAATTAAAGGAGAGTTAGAATAACATCAGTGTTTTATTTGCTGCTGGGCTCTGGCTTGAGTTTGTCCTTTTTTTTTCTACTAAAGTTTGAATTAGGGGTGGGATGGATGAGTTGGAACGTGCAGACCAGGGATGGGCTTATATGTAGAGTGCACGTACTTGGCTGTGGGTTGGCCCAGTTATCTGACTTACCAAAACATGAGTTGCTAAACTGATCACAGTAAAAGCTCTTTCTTTCCTGGTGAATGTGGTTTGAGCCGCAAGAAAAGCTAAAATAACAGCCTAGCATTTTGTGTCCTTGATAGCAGAGAGGAGCAAGTTAATATAGAAAAGTATTTTTAACTTGCACTAACAAATTTAAATTGGTGAACATGTGCAAATGCTTTCATGCAGCTTGGAGAAACATTCTAACTGGCATTGCAGTTGAAACAAGATGCTGGCTTAGGCACTAGCAAATAATGTGTTGTAATTTATGCTATTTTTTTCATGACAACACTGAGGGGGGGGCCCCTCTTTCACACACTTCCGGTGTGATCGCGAATACGTTGATACTAATTATAAGCAAAACGACAACAAACATATAAAATGACTGGCATAATATGTTCAGTTAGAAGGAGTCAGTAATTGGAACAGTGTCCCTTTTGAAATTTTTATTGTCTCACTGGTCTCCTCGCATGTGACTGTATTCATTTTGGTTAGCTGAGCGGAAGTTCTAACACAAAGGAGGAAGAAACACATGCTTGAAAGTGGGTGAGGCGAAATATGATGAATAGGGCTGCACAACTTGTTGTTTATTGAGTATTTATACTAAATAGCAAGCTGGCCATAGTTGATATCTCAAAAGGTAGCAGTATGAGAATGAGACCCTTTGTGAGTCTCAACTGCAGTATGTGCTGTGAGCATCCAGAACTGAGCCAGATGTTCCAGATAAGTTTTGATGAATTAAGGAACTCACCATCCAGCAAATATAATTAATTTTGAACAAAATAACGCAGGTCAATCCTTTAACCTCACTGAATGAAGGTGGGTTCATACATTGCAAGGCATTTCATAGCCATGACTTGTTGTGTAGACCTAGACTAGTGAGAGTTGGATGCAAGTGCATTAGCACTATGGAAACAAGGTTGAAAAGAAAGGTCATGTTCTTTACTTTTGGTCAGTCACATTTTTATTGGTATCCTTTGATCTTTTTATAAGGCAAATGCCATCACTGTACGGCTCTGATGCTTCCAAGATAAGCTGTCGCCATCGCTTTGAGCACTCGTCACATGCCGACTCTTGCAAAAGAGTGAAGCCTCCTGGTTTTTGTGCACTGGTGAGGGCCTTACAGTTTAAATGGTTATGTAATGACACAAGATGTTCTTTCTTTTTCAACATATCACTAAAGATTGTTATACTTTGTAGATTATAGGCTTGAAATTGGGCTTGCTTATTATAAAGGCCTAGCCTGGTAGTTTTAGGAGAGCTCTCAGGTGTGCAGTAACCCAAGTTGTGTAATGCTAAACATGTTCAAAACTGCTCCTGCACCTGCATAGTTGACCTAGTTCCAGGTAGGGGAGGCTTGTGGACCTTATATTAGTTTCGCATCGTGGTGTCGTATAGAAGCGTCAGGACCAGTTAGGAATCTGTTGCACATGCTAGTTCACATTACACCTAGTTTCCTGTCTGATTGTAATCTAATGGAACGGCGTGAAGCGTTTCCAGTCGCTTCAATGCCACCACAGTGCTTAAAGGCAAAGAAACCTGATTTACTTAACTCTTGCAGTGGACATTTATACTGAAGCCCTCAACCATGCTTGTCCGACTTATTTTACCATGCCTTTTATACCCATTGGCAGGGCAAGTGGTGTACGGTTTCAAAAACCGCCAACTGACAAACATGCGTCTTTCAAAACTAGCTGGAAGAGCCCCAGCTCGCGCTGCCATTTAGCAATGGCTAGCGGAAGATGAAAACCGGTCCTTTTGTTGTTTTGGACAGTGTGCAGAGTGTGATGCGTGCATGCAAGCTGCAGGATGTCAAGTGCTTCTCTCAGTTCCCCAGAACTTTCTTGGTAGGGGGTGGGGAGAGGAAGTGCACATTGTGCACACCCTGACCTCTGAACAGCCAAACCCCCACTGATGTTTTGAATTTATATTACAGCAGGAATTAAGATTTCATTTGTTGTAATCCACTTTTTTTTAACCCAAAGAATCTCTTTCGGCTTCTCCTGCTCTCTTGCCCCTTTTTTGTTGACTTTTCCAGCCGTTTTTTTAAAAGGTTGGTGCTCTCTAGATAAAGCCTTGCTTGTGTTTTGGAGGAATAAATTCCCCTTCTCACGAGATCCACCCTTGCACGGAGACAAGTATGTGTGGAGGGGAGTGCTTGATACGGCAGATAAGAACATGGAGAATTCCCCTTCACAGTAGCCTGTCTGCTGTGCTGACACCGTTCAAAATGCCTTGTATATGAAATACCAGCCAGGAATCAAACACACAATTTTCCCAGCTTACCCCAAATGTAGCCCATCTACCAAAACATATTTTGTGTTTTGTGATTTTTATTAATTAATCTCATACTTATGAGGTTTCTAACGAGGTTATATATGGAAAAAAAATACACAAGTATGCTGCATATGTAAAAACTATATTAAAGCCTCAGTTTTAACTATACTTCCTCCATATGCATCAATAGGCTTGGCAAGATAATTACATTTTGAACTGATGATTGCTAAATATTGACAGATATGGAGAAACTTTGTTCCTCAGAAATCACTTTTCATGCATCATTGGAATTCCAGCCCTATTCTGTGTTACAAGGTGACATCATCTTGTAATGCAATCCTCATTGCCTATCTGCTAGCAAGCTCAGCACACCCTCCCACAATGTATAGACAACTTAAAAAATAAACAAATAAAAGGTACATCTCTAAAACATGCAACAACTTGCAACAGTGGATCAGGTCTACCAGCATGTTCTACCTGACTTTCAGGATTGAACTCTGCTGGTAGAACCAGCGCCACTGTTAGAATAACCACAGTGTGGTGTGGGACTGGAACTTGCATGAATGTCGCTGTTGTATGAATGCTGGCTGTTGACCAGTCAGAACAGAATGGGAGAGCTAACCAATCGCAGCAGACTGGATGCATGTAAATGTGTTCTACTAGTGCCCACAAATAGAATTATAGATATTGTGAATGAGCAAAATGATTATCCTTATTGCAATCGGGCAATTATGTAATAGTTGTAACATCCCTATTTCTAGATTCTGTTTTTAGGCACTGATTTTTATCAACTGGAACTCTCCCCCTCTAACCCTGCAAGTTTTAAGGGCCTCGTAAGCTGCATCTAAATAATTAGCTAACCCTCTCTGCAGAACCCAATAACTCTAATGGCCCGTAATCAATTTTTCTCTCCTGCACGCCAAAGTTAGAACGTATATTTCGCAGATTGCAGCCTCTTCTTTATAGATTAAGAGCGCTCTCATGCCACAGCTTGTGACGTCCAGTGGTTTATGCGGGGCATTTGTTCTGAGCCTTCGATCGGCCCTTGGTCTTCGTTTCATAAGCCCTATAGACTTGATTTTGCTGTGTCAACCTCTTCTCTTGGAGGCGGGTGGGAAGCTGAAAAGAGGCCTTTATGTCTCTGAGGGGCTTATTAGGCTCGAGGCGAGTCTGACTTCCGCCGCAGAGTCGCTTGCCCACAGCTCTGTTTGCTCTTTTATGGCGCAGGCTGACTCTGAACTGTTGCTACATTCAGACAAGGCATTACTAAAATGCCCGTTCACGCAAAAGCAAACACTGCAGACTTGCTTCAAGTGCTGCTTTAAGATTATGTTTATTTACTACTTTCTTTATTTGTTTTTTTGCTGGTTTGTAGTACATCCGTAATCTTTAAATTGGTTATTCAGTTAATGAAGTAGTATAACTTGCATTCAAGTGTTATTTCATATGGCACCAGACTTTAGCTTTTATGAGGTGCTAAAGTAAACTTTCCAGATGTGTTTCTCATCATGACTACACAGCTATTAAATTCTGAAATTCTCTGCTGTTGCAGGGGTTGGATTTTATTGAGTTTTAAATGACTGTTTACGGGCCAGAGTTTGAAACTTGTCGTATGTCTTAAAAGGTTGTGCAGGAATAAATATCAGATTATTAAAGACTAATTGGCTATTACCAGAGTAAACAGTGATGAAAGGCTGAAGCCAGTAATTTTGGCTGGTTAGATGATCAGTAGGTTTTAACGGTGGTATTTTCAGTCAGTAAACCGATGTGAAACAATCGAGTCCACAAAAATAGTTCCTAAAATGAGACACTTGTCTGTTCCAGCATTAAACAAGCCTCTACAAGTCTGTAATTTTTGAGAAGGGTAGAGATGGCATGTTTATATCATAACAATTGTCTTTTAACTGGTCAAAGTTTTTAACGCCACTCCTGTATTCCAGCTATCCACAGTTTGTACCCTGGCAAAAAGAGAAACCAAATTGATCCTCAACACCACTTGATGCAAATTTTTAATACTTCAGTAGTTCTTTTTTAAAGCCTGAAGGAGCAATTTGTAAGATGATGCAGCCTGTTAAGTTCACACTCCAAACAGTAGGGGGCAACAAATCAGCAGGAAATGCACTGTCCCTCCCTCCAGCCTTCCAATCCAGATGTGATATTTGGCAAGAGCCAATGTTTGTTAGGAGCTTCATTCGTCATTGTGTTTACTGCTCCTTCTATTGTATGAATGTGAGGGGTGTAAGAAAATATAGAATATCAGGATATTATGTTTGGTGATACTGTATCGATTCTCAAAAACACAGTATCGATACACAGATTCCTGGCAGACAGTAAATCATTTTGTGTTGTGTTTAAACCTCTGACCACTAGATGGCAGTGTTGTAATCCATTTTTAGCTCCACTCCAACATTAACAAGCAGCACAAGGGCGCAGTGCTATTGTAAGTATTGGTAAACCTGTTTATATAGTGGTGTGTTTTAATAGAAGTATTTGAAAAATTGCAATATATATCTTTGCTTGCAGTATCGCAATATATCACGATATAGTGAATCATAACCGCTGTATCACGATACGTATCGTATCGTCAAGTTCCTGCCAATACACAGCCCTAATGAATGTCCGTAAATAATGTAACCAGTGGCAGAATCTTTTTTTGAGGTTGGAATACGCCATCAGGGCGATACTGGACTGATTTGAATCCATGCTACTGCGACTCACTGTCACCTCTTGAGGTACAAAGTTGTATTACAAGACAGTACAGGCTGGGGCAAGCTGATTAGCATACTAACTTTAGTAGATATCTCTGCAACAGGTTACGTAGTGCAATAGTTCTGACACACCTGTTATCTGTAATCAGACTTTTAACAGAAAAGGAAAGACCATATAGATCTATGTGCTGACGTTTCTCTTTAGTATAAACAGCTCTGTTCAGTGTCCACTTCATCACCGCAGGTCAATAGCATGGTTATCAATCAGAGTTTATTGACCTCCTGGGATTCCTCATGGTAGGAAAGACCCTTTATTGATACAGAGTGGTGTTAACACACCTGTTGTCTTTGTCTTGCCCAATTCCTGGTCCTAATGAGCTTCTTATGTCGCCTGTGGCTTCTTCAGTAGATGCTGGTGATTTTCACGCTGGTCCTCTTTTTGTTTCTTTGTTTACTAATGTTATATTTTTAGTTTTCATTTTGTCTTTGAGTGTTTTTGTCTGGGTTGTGGCTCTTTTATTTAGGAGCCGAGGGTCGAGTATGCGGGACTGTTAAGTTCTTCTAAGAATGGAGTAGCTCTCGCCATTATGCACAGCGCTCTGACTCCACTGTCCCCTCCAGCAGAGTGGAGACGCTGATTGTGTGAATCGTAACCTGAGATCTGGGAGCGGTGTGGCCCATGAGAAAGGGTGTGTGCAGCCAACAGCCGTATGTGTGTGTATGTGTACTTGTTTTTGTACTTTTTCATCCATTTCTCAAGAAAGCTAAGCTAAACATTTTTCTTGCTCTTATTTACAGCTTCCATTCGTTTTTAGGAGACTTCACACGTAATCTGGGATATTTTGTCCCATAAAACTCAGCCTTGTTGTTTAGACTTTCTGCTTCAAGTGATCCCAAACACGTTCAGTAATGTTGAGGTCAGTCGATTATGCTGAGAAAACCATCTTTATCTTTTTCTGCTTTTTCTCAGCACTTGCTTCTTGGCAGATACACATCCTTTTAGAGCCCTAGCATTGTTTTTCACAGTGGAATGATGGATAGAAACGATGTATACTGTGTGTATGTTGGTGTGTATGTTACTTGTTAGTATGTACGTGTGTAGTTGGTGTGCCTGTTGGTGTGTATGTACGTGTGTAGTTGGTGTGCCTGTTGGTGTGTATGTACGTGTGTAGTTGATGTGCCTGTTGGTGTGTATGTACGTGTATAGTTGGTGTGCCTGTTGGTGTGTATGTACGTGTGTAGTTGGTGTGCCTGTTGGTGTGTATGTACGTGTGTAGTTGGTGTGCCTGTTGGTGTGTATGTACGTGTGTAGTTGATGTGCCTGTGTGTATGTACGTGTGTAGTTGGTGTGCCTGTTGGTGTGTATGTACGTGTGTAGTTGATGTGCCTGTTGGTGTGTATGTACGTGTATAGTTGGTGTGCCTGTTGGTGTGTATGTACGTGTATAGTTGGTGTGCCTGTTAGTGTGTATGTACGTGTATAGTTGGTGTGCCTGTTGGTGTGTATGTACGTGTATAGTTGGTGTGCCTCTTAGTGTGTATGTACGTGTAGTTGGTGTGCCTGTTAGTGTGTATGTACGTGTGTATGTACATGTGTAGTTGGTGTGCCTGTTAGTGTGTATGTACGTGTGTAGTTGGTGTGCCTGTTAGTGTGTATGTACGTGTGTAGTTGGTGTGCCTGTTAGTGTGTATGTACGTGTGTATGTACGTGTGTAGTTGGTGTGCCTGTTAGTGTGTATGTACGTGTGTAGTTGGTGTGCCTGTTAGTGTGTATGGACGTGTGTAGTATGTGTGTAGTTGGTGTGCCTGTTAGTATGTATGTACGTGTGTAGTTGGTGTGCCTGTTAGTGTGTATGGACGTGTGTAGTATGTGTGTAGTTGGTGTGCCTGTTAGTGTGTATGGACGTGTGTATGTACGTGTGTAGTTGGTGTGTATGGACGTGTGTATGTACGTGTGTAGTTGGTGTGCCTGTTAGTATGTATGTACGTGTGTAGTTGGTGTGCCTGTTAGTATGTATTCGCGTGTGTAGTTGGTGTGTATGTACGTGTGTAGTTGATGTGCCTGTTAGTGTGTATGTACGTGTGTAGTTGGTGTGCCTGTTAGTATGTATTCGCGTGTGTATGTACGTGTGTAGTTGATGTGCCTGTTAGTGTGTATGGACGTGTGTATGTACGTGTGTAGTTGGTGTGCCTGTTAGTGTGTATGGACGTGTGTATGTACGTGTGTAGTTGATGTGCCTGTTAGTGTGTATGGACGTGTGTATGTACGTGTGTAGTTGATGTGCCTGTTAGTGTGTATGGACGTGTGTATGTACGTGTGTAGTTGGTGTGCCTGTTAGTGTGTATGGACGTGTGTATGTACGTGTGTAGTTGGTGTGCCTGTTAGTGTGTATGGACGTGTGTATGTACGTGTGTAGTTGGTGTGCCTGTTAGTGTGTATGGACGTGTGTATGTACGTGTGTAGTTGGTGTGCCTGTTAGTGTGTATGGACGTGTGTATGTGTCTGTGCTGCAGTCTCGGCTTACGTGGAGGTTTGAAATGGATTCCCAGCCGCCGGCCCTTCCACGTCCCACCTGCATTCCCACAATGCCCCTTTGTTCCTGGCCCATGGCACTGTGGGATAGCTGTTATCCGAGAGGCGAGGGCTGGTCACCACCGACTTTTTCTTTCAGAGTAAAGATGGTAAACTCCTGCTATCTGGTTTCATTGTACCTGAGTCGGGCTCTGGGGAGCGTGTGGGAGCGAGAGTGTTCTATGCTTCTCCACTTTGTTTGCCTGCACTCTGTGTACCGCAGTTAACTCCACACACACACTGCAAATGAAAGGTACTGTTTGGGACGGCGTGCAGAGTTTTAAATCCTACATAGCCCCCGGAAACAATCAAACATTGTGCTTAAGGATGTAGTGCTTTCTGCAGACCCATGAAATGAACAAGTGATTCGCAAGTAGTTGTTTTTCAAGTGAAGATCAGTTTCCAGAGAAATCTTAAGCTTGCGGCTGTCAGATCTGACTTATGTTTTCCTTTGCATTCTCTGTTTGGTCTTGACCCTTAAAACACTGTTTTGGATTAGTTCATTTGATTTGAAGAGATCACCTATTTAGTATATCAGGGGATTAAGTCAGTAACCCCTTACAGGTGACGGGGTAAACATTAAAAAGTGAGAGTGAATAAAGAAGGATGGACAGTAAAAGCTGGGAGTTTCTGCACATCTGTAGTTGTTTTCGCGTCTGTCAAAACTTATTTTCTACTTGATGCTTCTCTACTTCGCTTCAGTCGTGGCTGGGCTAAGCAGAGGAAGTGTGGCTTTTCCTGTTCTTTGGTTTGTTATTGTTGCTCAGCCCTTTATTGAGTAACTGAAAAGGGCCAAGGGGTGCACACCATCGATTCTGCGCTTAATTAAGGATGGACGCTGGCCACGACTGGCCTTCCCCCGTCCCTGACTGCCCTAACACATGTGGGCAATCGGAGCCAAGTGGGTGGTGAGGTCTCTTTCTTTATTTTCATTGTCTCTCTCTCTCTCTCTCTCTCTCTCTCTCTCTCTCATTAAGTCCTCTCTGCTCTTTCTGATATGGCAGTCTGGCCAGGGGTTTTCCCACCACCAGCCCCTCAGACATAATTGATTTAATGAGACTTAAAACCTGTAATTTAGATTTTTATCGTTTTTTCTCTTCAACATGTGATTTCCCCATATTTGCTATTTTAAATACTAATGGGTTGAGTATCACTTTCGCCAGCAGTCTCTCAGACAGTTTTCTACCATTCAGAAGTGATTCGCAGGGCCGTCCAGTATAAAACCTTACAAAAGCTGGTTCTGAAACAGTCGATTTAGTGTTTGTTTAGTTTGGTTTTGTTTTTTCCCTCCCCACTTGTGTTCGTAAGTGATACAGCACTTTCCGTTTTAGGACAAGTGTCGAGGGATGTGTAAAGTCTGGCTAGCCAAAGTTGCAGAAACACTAACCGCACTGTCCCACAGATCTGTCCTTACCCAGTTTGAGCCAGTGGAAAAAGCCGCCCTGGCTTTGGCGCACTCGCTGCTGGACTGGCCAGAGTCCTTGGGCTTTTTGGGGCAGATTTTTTTTTTCTGTTGTCTTTTTAAAAGAGTGTTGTTTCCTAAAAGGGTTCATTCACAAAGCAGCAGCATCGTGTGTGTGTGTGTGTGTGTGTGTGTGTAGGGGGGCGCACACTGTGCTGTCAGAGCGCGTTTGGATGATGTACTGTAAATGTTCGGGGCTCAGACTGCTGGGGCTCCTTATCATAACATCCTCTGCTATGAAGCGGACTATTTGTTCTGAAGCTCTCCGACTGCCTTAGACCCAGACAGGGGAGAGAGAGAGAGAGAGAGAGAGAGAGAGAGAGCTTCCTTTGCTTACTCAGCTCCTCATCAGCCTCTCGTGGTGATGCAGCACTTCGGCCCAGGCCTTTGAATGAAAACCACCCAAATTTAAGATGGACAAACACTTTTAAGTCCTCTGTATCCTCAGAATGCTAGTTTTCGATTGGAATGCAGTTCTGGTGTCTTGTAAGCTTTGCTGAGTGAGCAGTAGTCCTGTCCTGTCTATTCTGAGAAACATCAGTGTGTTTTTATATTTCTTTGAATAGTAAAAGCATGTCTTTGTTTTTTGGTCCTAGTCGTGACATGGAGAATAAGGAGACGCTGCGTGGGTTGCAGAAGATGGAGGATCGGCCGGAGGAGAGAATGATCCGCGAGAAGCTCAAGGCCACCTGCATGCCCACCTGGAAACATGAGTGGCTGGAGAGGAGGAATAGGAGAGGCCCTGTGGTGAGCAATCATACTCACATACTGGCATCAATAACAGGAATTAAATTAGGCATTTGGTGGGAGGGGCTAAAAGAAGTTATCAGCTTTGATTTGGATATCTATCTAATCACTGAGCTGCCAAGCATTTTGTTTAACTGGCTCGTTGCAAATAATGGTCTGATTAACCAAATTTGGAGATAATGTCTATTTGGAGATCATGACTAAATTAAGGATAGGAGACGTGCATGAATCAGATATGGATATAAAATCCAGTTTCCTGTCCTGTATCTCAAAATTAGTGGTAGTCAATTGGTCTGTTGATGTGTGTGTGTGTGTGTGTGTGTGTGTGTGTGTATATATATATATATATATATATATATATATATATATATATATATATATATATATATATATATATATATATATATATATATATATATATATATATATATATTTATATATACTCATGTTTATACTACCTCTACTACTATTTCCACCCTTCAGATTCACTATAAACAAAAGATGGGCCCCATTGCTCTGAAACATGATTGATCCTTAGGCTTTTCCACACTGTACTAACTGTGAATGTGTTAACTTGGGGTATTGGCCATGATAAGTAAAATAGAAATATTTATTTTTTACCATCTAGACTGTGTGTGTGTGTGTGTGTGTGTGTGTGTGTGTAATCATGTACATCCTCTTCTTCTGCAGGTGGTAAAGCCCATCCCCCTTCGGCCAGACGGCAGTGAGGCTGGTCGACAAAGTCTTGAAGCCGGCAGCGACAGCATGAGCTCCTCTTCCTCTCAGAGCAGGGGTCGCCGCAGCCCTTCCCCTGGACCCTCTTCATCCTCTGCATCCTCCACCTCCTCATCCGCCAAAATCAGCAGCAAACCGGAGTCTCCGGGTGTCCGCAGGAAAAGGGCATCCCCAGTCCCAGTGAGCCTAATTTACCCGTTCTCATATATATATGATTTTATGTTTTCTTCTGACTATGAATTTATTGGATTTAGGTTTGAAATTCTTTTGTTGTATGAAAACTGTAATATGATTTTACCGCAGAACAGTTCTATTTAAATTAATACACAGACAACATTTAGACATGTACTCATCAGTTACTAAATAGGGTATAAAAAAAATAGGTTAGAGCGCATATCTCACAGTCATGACCCCTAAATGATGCACACTTAATTATCATCCAAAACAAAACAGCTCTAAAAAATTGTTGAAGTATGTGTTATGGTGGCTTGTTGCTAATGCAGATGTCTTTTCGGCTTTTGTAGTTTCAGAGCGGCAGAGTAACACCCCCTCGTCGAGCTCCGTCACCAGACGGCTTCTCGCCTTACAGCCCGGAAGAGACCAATCGCAGGGTCAATAAAGTCATGAGGGCCCGTCTCTACCTGCTCCAACAAATAGGACCCAATTCTTTCTTGATTGGAGGAGATAGCCCTGACAACAAGTACCGTGTGTTTATTGGTCCTCAGGTAAGTTTAAATGTACAAAAAGTGAAATAACTTTGGGGTAGTTGTGGGCTTGATCCCCCTGCACCAACAGTGCACAACTGTAGTGAGCAAGGCACCTAAACCCCAACTGCTCACCAGGTGCTGTGGATAGGGCTGCCCACCGAGTGTACTCACTGCCCCCTAGGGTGCATTTTTACTAGTGTGTGTATATGTGGGTGTTTTACTGCACATATGGGTTAAATGCAGAGGTCAAATTTCACTGGCAAATAGTTAAAATTCGAATAATCTTAATATCTGGCCTAAATATATAATCTTTCACTTATTCTGCTCACTCAGCCGGAACATGTTTGAAGGCCAAAGTGTCTCTTTAGTTTTGCACTGAAGGTGCAATGCTAGTGTAGCTGTAAGGGGTGTGTATTGGCAAGAACATGGTGATACAATATGTATCGTGATACAGCGTTCACTATTCAATATATCACAATTTACTGTGATATTGCAAGCAAAGTAATGTATTGAGATTTTTCAAATCCTTCTATTAAAACACACCACTATATGAACAGGTTTATCAATACTTACAGCAGCATTGCACCCTTGTGCTGCTTGTTAATGTTGGAGTGGAGCTGAAAATGGATTACAACACTGCCATCTAGTGGTCAGAGGTTTAAACACAACACACACTGATTCACTGTCTGCCAGGAATCTCTGTATTGATACTGTGTTTTTGAGAATCAATACAGTATCACAAAACATAATATCTCGATATTCGATATTTCAATATTTTCTTACACCCGTAGTAGCTACCAAAAAATTATGGAGTCTCAAACTCTGATCCTGGTGGACCCGAACTGTTTGACTTTTCTGCCTAGGTGCTCCTGATTTACCTCATCAGTTACTTTCCTTTTTTGACCCCTGGTTTATAACTGGCCATAGCATTGAGCAACCTGCATGCTTAAGTAATCACACACCTGCCTCAAACTATGTTGTGTTGTTAAGTAATCACAAAGACTTGCTTATGTGCTTTCGGACCCTATGTGAAAAAATTGATACAGGAAATGTAGGGTTAAATATGGCTAATGTTTTTTTAACTATGTGTACTGCACTACTGTGTGTGGGGTTTTGGAAAATAAGATAGTCCTTTATTAGTCCCATAGTGGGGAACTTTAGTGTTGCAACTGCACTTAACAGTTGAAGTGAAAGAGTTAGACGATCTTCCAGGCCTGAAACATAGCAATCCTGGCTTACATGACCAAAAAATGATTTTTCTCTGCTCAAAAAATTATCACAAGGGTCTGCGTGGGCTAAAAATGGGACATAATATAACTGTACGCTTTTACTTCTCAGACCTGCAGCTGTGGTCGAGGGGCCTTCTGCATCCATGTTCTTTTCGTCATGCTGAGAGTCTTCCAGCTGGAGTCCTCCGATCCACTGCTCTGGAGAAAGACCCTCAAAAACTTTGAGGTAAAGTTGAAGGTCATATTAAGGGACCACATTTGAAGTTCATTGCCACTGTGGTACCCAAATTCACGCCTTGCTGTCCGTGTCCAGGTGGAGAGCTTGTTTCAGAAGTACCACAATCGGAGGAGCTCACGGATCAAAGCCCCCTCTCGCAACACCATCCAGAAGTTTGTTTCCCGCCTGTCCAACTCCCATACCAACTGCACCTCCAGCTCCTCACCATCCAGTAACGAGAGCAGGTCAGTTCTCAGGCCTGCTGGCAGCGAAGATGGGTGGAGATGCGTTTCCTGAGATTAATGTTCTTTGGCAGGCGCTGAATGTTCCAGCCTCCAAATTTTCTCTACCTATTTATACCATAAATGTTTGTTCATGTCATTCGTTGTTTAGATTTGGTGAAGTTGAATCTTGAATAGAGGCGTATTTGCCGTGCCTGTAAAGGAAGTCAAGTTAAGCTAGCCATACAATCATGAGGAGATGGATATAAAAAAGCAAGCCTTTATTATTTTTGTACAAGTTTTAAGGAGGGCTTGGTTTTATGCCGACAGCTCTTCGGCTCTCTGTTGAGCTTACAGCAGTGTGCAGGCCCTCTCTTGTCAAGCTGAAAGTCTGTGGGAATAATATGTGCATTGTCTCAAAAATTGGAAACTGAACTGGAGGCTTTTCAGTTTTGTGACTCTAGTAGACCCCCATAGCCTGGCCCAACACACTTTCCGTTGTAGCGAAATCCTCTCATAAGCATGATAGGCCCCGATAAGCATCTAGGCCAAATCACAGCCAGCGGTCTGAGATATGATTCCAGAAGAAAAAGCCCAGTGTCTCAAAGTGTCTCACTGCTCTGTATGTATATCCCATGTGCAGCATGAAGGACGAGGAAGAGCAGATGTGTCCGATCTGTCTGCTGGACATGCTGGATGAGGAGAGTCTGACTGTGTGTGAGGAGGGATGCAGGAATAAGCTGCACCATCACTGCATGTCCATATGTGAGTATCAGCAGATACACATCCACGCACAACATACACTGTGACTAAACTGTGGTTCACCAACAACTAGTGTTGGCCCTTCAACACCCCTTCTGATTCAGATAATGGAGGATAGAATAATTAGTAGATGATTTGGTTTATGTGTTTGACACCACTAAACAACACCAGAGCTGCATCACACTGACTTGCCTTGCACACTGATAAGGCAAGGCAGGTTTATTGGTATAGCAGCTTTCATACACAGTGGCAACTCAAAGTGCTTTACATAAATAAAGAAATAAGGAACAAAGCATTAAATAAATCAGTTACAGATATTAAAAAGAAAGAGAATTAAACATAAAGAACACAGACATTGGACTGTGTTCTTCTGGCTTATGTTTTTATTTAGTTATATGTACTGTATCTATGTAAATATCTACTACTACTGTAATATAGCCATTAAATTCTAATAATAATAATAAGAAGAAAAAGACATTCTTTTGGTTTATATAGCAACTCCAATTTAAAAGGCTTATATGCTTGAATATATACAAAAACAAACATGTATGGCATTAAAATGATGTGCATTCTTTATAAATTGTCCTGTTAGTCCAGTAGTATGTCATCAGCATTTAAATGGCTATATTCTGAAAGACTCTAAGACATCCACATGGACTCCTCAAGCACTTGCATAGTGAGATTTAAAAAGGGAATTGGACTCCAAAATTGTGTATCATTTAGTAGTTAAGAACAAAGTAATTCCAAATGGTTTGATCTGAAATGATTTCTTGTAAAGAAACAATTTATTAAACCACTCTGAACAACAGCCTAACGATTTAATTATGTAAATTTTGGTTAAAAAACAAACGAAAGCTCCCTGTATACAGGAGTAATGTTTGAGGACAGTTGTTTGTCCCTTTTGTCCTCTTATTCCGGGCAGCTTCACTACAGTAGGCACAGCTCATCAAAAGCTAGATCGGTTCGTGCCAAGGCATGGGCTTATTTTTAAAAGGCTGTCTAGTTGGCGCAGTCCTCATCCGAAGCTGAATCTCCACTGACAGCCTCTCAGAAGCCATCTCCTTCTAGACGGATGATGTGGAATTAAGCCCATCTCTCTTCTTTTCTTTGTTTTTCAGGGGCAGAAGAATGTCGAAGAAACCATGAGCCCTTAATCTGCCCTCTGTGTAGGGCCAAGTGGAAGTCCCATGACTTTTACAGGTGAGCACCTTTTTGTGTAAGCTGTCCTGCGAAGTCATTTGTTTTTAAATGGCACCCTTGAACAATAACAGTTGTGGGTTACGGGTAGCTCAGCTAATATAACCTCTTCGAAAGGCTGTACCAAGAATACAAGCTATTGTTCGGTTTGTGGTGCCGTCACGGACCGCAGCGTTTCCAGTTTGTGCTGGAGGAAGCACCTGCGCATGGCTGGGGTGAAAGGGTGTGCGTAGTGTGCAGTGAAGCTCCGAGATAAGACAATCAGATGAGGATCAGGAAACGAGGCAGAAGCGTCCAGTGCGTTCAGAGGTGCAGGAGGGCGGCGAAGTGTAGACACAGGAAGCAAAAGGGCCCTGTGGAAAAACAAGCAAACGGAAGGCTTTGATAGCCCCCTCTGCCACTGTGGGCAGGAGCGTTTTGCCAGGCCGCTCACATCAGGCTTAATATGACCCAACAGCCCAGACCACAGTGGGAGCTCAAGAATGCTACTGTCAACAGGCCCGAATTAGGCCTCTAGACCACTAAGGCTAGCCCAATTCAGCCAGCAGGCAGCAGTGCCTCTGAAACTTCTGTAGTTTTGTGAACATGCCCTGTGTTCACTACACAGTATGACACTACAGAGAATCAGAGGGTAAAATGATTTAAATTAAATCATTAGGAATCAAAGGAGATCCGGATTCTGAAAGCCTTAAGCTATGATTCAGATGTTTCAGTTCAGTTTTCCTAGGCCAATCTGTTATGTTAGGGTAGCTTTCTGGCAGGCCAATTCCAATGTCCTCACAGGCTGACCGGCCTTGTATCGACTTTGATTTGTAACATCTTTCTTAATAGAGGGTGATGAGGTTGGACAGTGTGGGAGATGTTTAGATGCTGTGTGTTGGGGCATCACCAAGCTGGAATTCAGTGCACTGGATCTTTTCTCAGCGGTTAGGTGAGCTAGACAGGCCGGCACCACCTGTGTTTTGTGTTTCTGCCCAGGGCTGAAATGCTAGGAGCTAGCTGGGTTCACAGTGACTTCCACCCCCTAAGACATGAATACAGCTCAGATGTGGGATTCACTCCACACAAAAAAGCCTGAAACCATACCCTGTTGTTTTTCTCCTGGAAACAGCAATTAGTCTAATTTTGCTGAATAAATTTTATTTCCAGGTGACACTTTCTACTCTTGACTAAAGCTGGTTGGGTAATATTTGTGGAATATTTGGTTCTTCAACAGCAGCTGTGTTCTTGTGTTAACATCAGACCTCCTAGATTAAATAACCATATAGCAACATTGTTCATCTGTTGGTAAGCTCAGCTTTCCAGTAAGTCTATTTAATCCTTTTAGCAAAATATAACTATAGATAGGAGAAGGTGACGGTAAAGAAATGCTGTGATACCGGGCACACATCTGATAGATTTTGGCCAGTTGCTGTCTTTGGTAGATTTTACATCATTGTATTTGGCTTAATCAGGCTTTATAGTTTTTCAAAAATAGTCCATATCTGTTGAATTGCCTTTTCCAATGATGCTCCTCATCCAGTGGTTCTGAATCCTGGTAATGTTTGACCCCTGTATTGAACGTTTTAGTGTTTGCCCTCCACCAACACACCTGGTTAAACTTATCTGCTGATTTATGAGTATGAGTTAGAGTTAAAGTTGAAGTGTGTGTGTGTGTGTGTGTGTGTGTGTGTGTGTGTTTGGGCAGGGCTGAGGGTCCATCAGGACCAGGATTGATATGCACTGCTCTAATCTCATGATTACAGATTTTGTTAGTCGGGGTACAATCCATCTTCAGAAAAAAAATATTGCTGCTGCAGTGGATTCTGTCAGTGTTGACTGTAGGGAAACGGTAAACTCTCTAGAGCAATGAGACCAGTTTTCAACTGAACATTCCTGTTTGAAACCATCCAGACAGCGTGCAGTAAAACTGGTATGTCTCTGTGTCCAGTCATGAGCCAGCATCTACAGTGGAGTGCTCCACAAGTCGCTCCCAGAGCCAGGTATCTTCATCCACCGCTTCATCATCCTCCCACGCTGAAGGCCCGAGAGTGACCCAGGAGGGGGATTTCTCCCTGCCACACTATGGAGTGCAGCAGATCCCGCAGACATACAAGGAGCTGGCTGAGCCTTGGATCAAGGTGAGCCTCTGAGAATTGCTTTATGATAAGAGAGCATGAGCTTCAAGAGGCGATTGATTTTTTTAATTTATTTTTTCCTTTATAATATATAATATGTTATATAACTCATGCTAAAAAATGCCTACTAATAAACACAACTGTGCGTTGTGTTATTGTTATTTAATCATGGCGTCTGTCAGGTAATTGTGACCCACTGTGGTTATAATCTTCCAAATGTGAGCGTAAGTGCATACATACTGTAGCCCGTATGAAATGGGCAGTCAAATTCACTACTGATTGCTTTACTGAGTCTTCTCTGGTAAAAGTGATCAATTTTCTAATGTTTATTTAGTCGTCAGTTAGTAGTTGAGATGTGGACAAAGTCATACAGAATGATTTGATCTGAAGTGATGTGCTAATTTAAGATTTGATACATAAACCTCCCCTCTCAGGTGTTTGGTATGGAGCTGGTGGGCTGTCTCTTCTCTCGGAACTGGAATATCAGAGAGATGGCCTTGAGACGGCTGTCGCACGACGTGAGCGGTGCCCTGCTGCTTGCCAATGGCGAGCGCTCAATGGCGAGTGGAGGTGCTGGAGCTGGGGCCGGGCTTGGAGCAGCAGGAAGTGAAGTCTCCGGGGATGTGGTGGTAGAATCCTGCTGCAGTGTGCTCTCCATGGTCTGTGCTGACCCCGTCTACAAAGTCTACGTGGCTGCACTAGTAAGACATCCCCTGACTATTCCTTATGGTAACACGTTATAGTCCCGTCTGTGCTTACTGACTGGTCCAGGGTTAGAAGTCTTCAGGCTTCTTCTACATGCGTTTAAGTCAAGCGAAATAAATAAGAGCAGTAATGGAGTATGTTAAACAGAATACTCAGCCCAGTGATCGTATTTAAATCCTGTCAGTCAAAACCTTTTCGACAGGCTCAGATTCCATTCCCTCCAAAAGGAGATTCCTCTACAGCCAGATGTCGGTGAAGAGTTTGGGAATGCTGAAACCAGCACTACGGTGCACAGCAGCTTTACTGGAGCTGAACTTGTTCTGCCAGTAATGACTTGTATGGCTGTGCAGTATGACATCTCTTTGCCATGTCACCTCTTAGGCTCTTTAGGCCAACCCTCCTTCTGAAGAGCTGCTTTCCTGCAGAGCCTAGTTTCAGCCACAGTTTGCCAAACCTGCTCCAGCCACCCCGCTAATAATTAGATACAGTTTGGAACTAAACTCTGCAGGAAAGTAGCTGCCCAAGATGAGGATTGGGCACCACTGTCTGGGGTGTGTGTCTGTCTGTCTGTCTCAGTCCTTTCTTGGGCTTAAAGCTTCATTACATGAGATTTGCGCTCTTATTCGACCCCTTTATCAGAAGCATGTCTAGCCTGCACGCGATCAGTACCCTGCATCACATGCGTTTCGCCGCCGCATCACATGAACTGGTCACAAGTATGGCAGCTTATTTATTCTTATGACCGCGAAGGCAGCAGGCTTTTTGCCATAATGGTGGGAAGTTGCACAACACCAGGCCAGGTCATATGCTCAAATGTTAGATGTCTCAGTCATGCCAGGTCACGTTAGGCTAAACTGGGGTGAAAAGCTTTCATAGGCTCAGTGAAAGATGGCTGTTTGTTTGTTTATTTATTTATTAGCTTTTTTTATTTTCTGTTTAGTTTTGCTTCTAATGGTCCCCAGACAGACAAAACTAATGCTGGGTTCTGGAAGCATTTAGTGACCGTTACTCACCTAAAATGTCCTCTTGAGGTTTATGGCTTTCTTAGATTTGTCTTTGATGGTGCGCTAGGGCTTTGGGTTTATTTGTTGTTGCTAATCACAGACCTGTTGAGGAGCTTCTTAAGTGCAGCATTTATAGTTTTTTTTGGTTTTCCTTTGGTTGACTCGTGTTGACTTTTCATTCGAGGCTATCAGAGCAGTGCCAAAGTTCGATGGGACAGCTAACCACGCTGGCTAGTTTTAAAGTCCACTTTTAACCAGGAAGTCTGAAAAGCTGCGGGGATCTTCAGGCTGGGGCCGACAGAAAAGGTTTCTTTTTTCACTCTTAACCTATTTCTGCTTCTTGTAAGGAACAATAGCTATTGGTGGCTGTTCTCATGGCGGGCTTCTGGGAGTTTGACATTTCCCCGAGGCTCTTTGCTCCAGCAAGCCGCAGTTTTATGAAAACAAGAAATGTTCTGTCCTCTTCGGGGCTTTCCAGCATATTTAGCGCAGTCGGTTTTTGCTGTGTTCTTCTAACAAAGAAAGAGTAGAATGGAGTCTGTGGACTAAAAATACCAGGAGTACTTGCGTTCAAGGGAAGGCCAGCAGCGTTAGTGTCAAAACTCTGCGCTGGAGAGGCTTTAGCGTTCCGTGCAGATTTTTATTCGCCGTAATGGTGGTGTTTGTATTGGGTGAATACACTGTCTGCGGACTCCGTGCTGGAAAGCATTGTCAGGCCGTTAGCAGGGTTTGGATATCTGTTGATATATTTTCTTTTTTTGCTGAGAAGTGAGTTGTACGTGCTTTTATCCAGTTTTTTCTTTTCTTTCCTCCTTCGTCTTTCATAGCCTGGGGAAGGTGTAGGCGGCAAAGTGTATTTGTGTTTGTGGAGCTGGAGTGAGAAGCAGAATCAGAGCCTATCAGTGCTGGGCAACGCTCCAGTGCAATGCACTATCAGTCACCACTCCCCAGTTTTCTCTGGGAGTTAGGGTCAGGGTGAACTGTTTCTCACACTCACATGGACTGTGTTACTCTGTTAACGTGTTGAGTTCTTGCTACAAATCCAAGCGTCCTTGTTGTCACAGGAATAGGCAGGCAAGGTCAAAAGTTCAGGGCTCTCTGTTTGACCCTGTGACCCTGCATTACATGCATACATACATCATTCAAACTGACATGTTTAATACTTCAATATCTGCTCCAGATAATAGCTTGACCAAATGTGCTAACTCAGCTAAAACCAAATTAAAGTTAATGGTAATCTGTTGGCATGTCCCTATTCACCTAATGCTTTTCATTTCTTGATGGAAACACTAGCTTTACCTCCTACTGCTTTATAAAAGTTGTAATTGCGCAGGTCAGTATAGATTATAAAGACATATTTAGAGGAGATTTTTGAGTATGGTGAAAGAATATATGATAAAATAATAAATAACAATAAAACTATTGTGTGTGTGTTTCTGCCTTTTACATAGAAAACCCTGCGAGCCATGCTGGTCTACACGCCATGCCACTCTCTGTCGGAGCGCAGTCGCCTGCAGCAGCTGCTCCGGCCCGTTGTGGAGACCATCTTGGTCAAATGTGCCGACGCCAACAGGTGCTGAACTCTCTGTTAAAGCTGTGTCTGTTTAGAGCCTTTGATGGTTTTACTGAAAGTAGATTCCTGCCACCTAGTGGCAAGTTGTTGCAATGACATTCATTGGCAATTCATTGGCATGCACTTCAGAGTAGAATGATTATAAATATCTTCTGTATGTTCAGTGTAGATTGGTGTATGTTATTAGTTTTGCATGTTGGAACTGCATTAAGAATCTGTGTATGCTTTACAGTCGCACCAGCCAGCTTTCTGTGTCCACACTACTGGAACTCTGTAAAGGGCAGATAGGAGAGCTGGCCGTTGGCAGAGAGATTCTCAAAGCAGGTATGAACAAATGTCCTTAACAACCAGCTTTCTGTCGTTTTTGTAATTACTAATTCTGAGAGGTCACAGTTTGCACAAGACTAATTACTTTTGTCCTAACAACATAAGTACAAAATTAACCCCTTAAACTCTGCAGGCTTAACATACAAGCAGACTTCTATAAGTAATTTGTTAACTACTGTTATGATACTACAGCATTTATGTTGAAAGGAACAAAAATTCTGACTAATGTGCCTAAATAGCAGTATAAGAAATTTAAATTAAGCTGTTCAGTCCTGTGGCTTAAATCTGTTTGTTTGTCTGTTTGTTTTTGTTTTAATATATTCTTCCAAGAACTACATGGCAGGTCATTTCTGAACTTTTTGTTTGTTATTCTCTGTGTTGGTTCAGGATCTATTGGTATTGGTGGGGTGGACTATGTGCTGAATTGTATTCTGGGCTCGCAGACAGAGTCCAATAACTGGCAGGCTCTGCTGGGCCGCCTCTGTCTAATCGACAGACTACTGCTGGAGTTCCCAGCCGAATTCTACCCTCATATCGTCTCAGCATCGGACTGTGGACAGCCCCAGAATCAGGTGGAGAGGTACAAGACTTCCTCATTAAAATATCCATGTCTATCTGTTTTGATACATACAGCTCAGCAGCATCAATCTGTTATTGCTGAGATCTGTGCATGTTATGGAAATGTACTGAGTAGAAAATAGAAGAAAACAAATGTCTCAACACATGGGGACAAGGAATAAACTTAACATGGCATGTATGTGCATTTTTTATGCATCATTTCTATATACCAGTTTCATATATTGTGCAAAAAACGTAAAATATAAAATATTAATGTACAGTAGCTTTAGGACAGACCACATTATATTATATATATATATATATATATATATATATATATATATATATATATATATATATATATATTATTTATATATATTATAATAATATATATATTATTTATTTATTTATATATATATATATATATATATATATATATATATATATATATATATATATATATATATGCAACACACCTACTAGTTTATTAGCTGATGACCTGGTATGCTAGAGAACAAATAACACCAAACTATACAGCATGGGTGATTTTTTTTTTTAATTATTTTTATTATTTTATTTCTTTCTTTTTTTTATTGTCTTGTTAATTTGAGGTTTGCAGGAGTTTTTAATGCATGTTGACCCAGATGTTAATGTGACCCTGTTTCTGATCTCACGTTTATTCCAGGTACCAGAAGCTGCTGCCTCTGCTGAGTTTTGCGCTGCAGTCCATCGATAACTCCCACTCCATGGTGGGGAAGCTCTCTCGTCGTGTGTTCCTGAGCGCCGCCCGAATGGTGGCCCGCGTGCCTCACATCTTTGTGAAACTGCTGGACATGCTGAGCGTCACCAGCTCCACCCACTACGCACGCATGCGCCGTCGTCTGCTGGCCATTGCAGAGGAGATGGACATCCTGGACGCTATCCACCTAGGCCTGGAGGATGTGCAGATGGCTCCTGGCCAGCACCAGCATTGCGAGGCCTTTCTGGAGCCTTCAGCACCTCACAACTCTCCCATTTCCACAGAGAGGAACTCGCCCACACTTGGGCTGCAGCAGCCTGGCAAGATGGGGCGAGTATGTGTAGCCAATGCCAGACCTGTGGACGAAATCGCAGAGAGGCTAGCAGCTATCACTACTACCAGCAGCCATGTTGACCAACCAAAGCCACCAGTCCAGCTCCGCTCTAGACCCATGAGCCAGTGTCTTAATTCCCCCTCCTCCAGCCAAGCACCCACCTTGCCCTCTCCTTCCACCTCCCATGCCCCAGCTTTCCCTCCAGACAACCCCAAAGCCCGGCCACAAAGTTTTGTTCTTGGCAAGTTCACGCAATCTTCCCCTGGTGCCCAGCGCAAGTTCCCTATTCAAAAGGAAACTGGTTGTGGGACAAGTAAGGACCTAGAAAAGTTACCCTCACCCCTGTTCCCCCAAGCCAGGCCATTGCCTTCCACTCAGATCCACCGCCCCAGACCTTCCAGACCCTCTCCTTCCACCTCTTCCGATGGCACTAAAGGGCCATGCCTTGGAGCCAAGGGCAACTTGAAGCTTGAGCTTCAGGACCACCGGTCAGTAGACAACGCTGGCTCCGTGTTCATCCCCAGCGATGATGCGGTTTTCACGCCAGTGGAGGAGAAGTTCCGCGGCCTGGACGCTTCAGCAGAGCTGAACTCCAGCATGGAGGATCTTCTGGAAGCCTCCATGCCTGTAGCGGACAGCACCGTGACCTTCCAGTCGGAAGTGGCTGTGCTGTCTCCAGAACAGGCAGGCACCAGTGATGACACCTACAGTGAAGACATGACCCAGAACCAGAAGTGCAAGGAAAAAATGGAGGCTGAAGAGGAGGAGGCACTGGCTGTAGTCATGGCAATGTCTGAGTCTCAAGATGCCCTCCCGGTCATCCCGCAGCTGCAGGTAGACAAGGGAGAGGACGTCATCATCATTCAGGTGGATGTGAGTGCATCAGAGAATCTGAATTTATATATATATTTTTTTTAATCCTTAGATTAAAAAACATTAGAACATTTTAATGCCACATTTTGTTTTGGTTGGACATACATGCTTCAATCCAGATCACTATTAACCTTATCTATTCATTCTCTCAGACCCCAGAGACATTGCCTGGTCATACCAAAGCAAAACAACCCTACCGTGAGGGTCTGGAATGGCTAAAGGGCCAGCAAATTGGCCTGGGAGCGTTCTCTTCCTGCTACCAGGCACAGGATGTTGGCACTGGAACACTGATGGCTGTGAAGCAGGTGTGTATGTGTACATCATGTGTATATCATGTCTCAAAACCTTCATCTTTAGTAGAATGACACAGAAAATTAGTTAAATAATATTTATGACACAGTTAAACCACTGGAAAGACAATACTCACATAGCTGTTAATGCAGACAGTGTTTATAAAAGCACAAATATTAGAATGAATACAAGTAGTATCCATATTATATGCGTCAGTGTATTATATTTAAGTGTTCTCGTTTAACTGTCTGTAAACCTTTTTGCAAGGACACCTTTATTATTTGTAGTTAACATTCTAAAGCTGCTTTGGATAATTGAGCTGTCATTGAATGTATCCAGTTTTCTGGTGGTGGTGTTGGATTTTAAAGTCCTAAAAACTATATGTTTTGTTAGTTTTACACTTCACATACCAGGATGAATCTAATTGAACAAGGCTTGTTATACTGTCTTTGTAACAAAACATGCAATCGGTCAGTTCTCTTAAAGTACTGAGAACTTCGCTGTTTCTTGTTTCTCTGTTGACATTACTAACATAATTCTAATTATGTTTTTAATAAACAATTCCAGACAATAATTACAGTACTGTCATACTGCCCACGTACCTGAAGGAACTGTTTACACAGTACTGGTACATAGGCAGTAACATGTTTCACTATTAGAAACAATAGCCGTCTGAAATTGATGCAGTTGTCAACATTCAGGCTGTTGTGTGTAAACTTTCCCGTGGTACATGTTCTGCTGAGCAAAATACAGACTCTGGCCCTGACTCTCTTGCGTGTGACATGGCCTCACAGGTGACTTACGTGCGGAACACCTCCTCGGAGCAGGAGGAGGTGGTGGAGGCTCTGAGGGAAGAGATCCGGATGATGGGTCATCTCAACCACCCCAACATCATCCGCATGCTGGGTGCAACCTGCGAGAAGAACAATTACAACCTGTTTGTGGAGTGGATGGCAGGTACACACTGGAACCAATCTGGACAGTTCCCACTGGAATACTGTTAGTCCTTATCAGTCTGCTCTGATGTTTTAGTGGAAACTGTGTGGCAAATTTATCTGAAACCAATGGAGTGGTTCCCACAACAGTCAAGCACATTTTATTTATTTTTTATTTTTTTTAAATATATGATCCATTTTTTTCCCCTATCAGTTTCCTCTTTGGCAGAGCCTGGCAGCCCTCACAGTTCTTTTGAAGTTCTTTGTTGCTTTTGTGATGGAATCTCTTCTGTGCCAGCTTTGGACCTTTCCATCAGAGTCTTAAACAATCACCCTCCTCCATTTCCTCCCAGGTGGCTCCGTATCTCATCTCCTGAACAAGTACGGAGCCTTCAAGGAAGGCGTGATTATCAACTACACAGAGCAGCTACTCAGAGGCCTGGCCTACCTCCATGAGAACCAGATCATCCACCGGGACATCAAAGGTGACCAACACACTGCAGTACCAGCGTACATAAAGGAGAACTCCACCTATATTTTTTTAATTTACTTTGATTGTTAAAAAAGTGAAATGATTCACTGTAGAGAAATCTGGCATCTGGCAGCATACAAGTAAACACCTAATGTAGAGACTTTCTGGGAGGGAACTTCTAGGAGCATTAAAGTTTTCAGGCATCTGGTTTCTATCACCACCATTGTGAACAAGTCTGACACAGCAAGTTTCTGTGGAACACAGCATTTCACATCAAACCACTCTGAACAGTTGCTGGAATTCCCCTTCAACCTATGCACATCTCTACAACACCTCCTTCTAAGCTACAGACAGAGGAGTAGTCATACTGAGGAAAAGAATCCCCCAAACCTCCTCTGTCTGTAGTTTGATAGGGTGTTTGTAGAGATATAAAAAAGTGGTATATCTGTATGTGGCTGCTCTCGGAACAAATTCCAATCTCTCTGAATAGGTAACTTTACAGGAGAAGATTTTTAAAAATTTATTCTAGGTCATTTTCTGTCCTGGCAATGCCAAATTATGTGAAAAAGGTTTAATAGGTTTGTGTCCCAACAGCAACAGTAGTGTGTGAGCCTTATGAGGTTATACCTTAATGCTGGCTGGCATGATTTCTCAGTGAGACTCAAGCCAAAAGTTGTAATGTTATCCCTGTTTTTAATAGGATGAGAGGTAGGGCTGGGCGATAAAACGCTAACGATAATTATCGCGAAATAACGTTTCCTTGATAGAATGATAAGACGTAGTCGATAAAAAGTCGATAGAATTAAGTTCCGTCCATGTTTTGAGAGACAACATGAACAGCCAATGAGAATGAGAATCGCGCCACCCCAAACCAATCACGTGGCTGAACTAGACTTCCAACAGTTTCATGTTTGGTTGAAGCACACAGCGCTGAGTGTAGATGCAGAGGCAGCTTATCCCACGTACTAGTAATTTGGTTACTGCAGGCGTCACAGTCGATCAGTGAGAACAAAATAAGAGAAAATGACGAAAATGTGACTACTACTGAAAGAAACATGTTACACGTTAATAATCTTAAAATAATCTACTAAGATAAGAAAAACAAGTAAACGTGCTGTCCTGCTGCTGTGTTGAAGCACTAATACTATAGTTTCAATACTATGAAACTAATACTATATATATATATATATATATATATATATATATATATATATATATATATATATATATATATATATATATATATATATACCCCATTTGTTTAATTGTTATCAAACTTAAAAATAATAATAAAAAAACTTAATAAAAAGGAAATCGTGATTTGGTTATATCGTGATATATATAACAATATCGACTGATATGAAAAACATTATCGTGATAAGATTTTTTCCCATATCGCCCAGCTCTAATGAGAGGTATGCAAAATAATTCTGTGGGAAGATTCTGATTCTGATGCTGCGTTTTAGTGACCCTTCTTGGTTTGGGAAGTGTATGATAATCTTTTGCAACGTTAAAAGCTCTTGTAGCTGGTTTCAACATGGAAAGAAACATTGCTTTGAATGAAAGCAGCTTAAGTGATGGCCCAGTAATCGTTCATGGTTTGCTTACTATTTATTTGGATGTGTGTCGCCCTCTGTCTTTGCCTAGGTGCCAACCTACTGATTGACAGCACCGGTCAGAGGCTGCGGATAGCTGACTTCGGCGCAGCGGCCAGGCTGGCCTCCAAGGGCACGGGCGCGGGCGAGTTCCAGGGCCAGCTCCTTGGAACCATCGCCTTCATGGCCCCCGAAGTAAGGCCGAGTGACAAAACAGGCATATCGAGGCACCAGCATGCCTCATTAATGCAAGTCCACAGACTCGATGTAGAAAACATGGCCCCTGTTTTCTCCAAATGAACTTGCTTATCTCAATTCAGACCAAAACTCTGTGTACAATGTTATTTGGTCCTGGCTAATTTGCTTTTGTGAAGAGCATGCCCACAGAGGTGCAGTCCTTGCCTTTTAACTCTGGGCATTTAAATGTCAATGGCCTCCAACAAAGCTGTGGCCAAGTCCAGTGGCCACTCTGTGTGGCATTCAGAGTCACGTGAGTCACCGGAGAAACTGGCCAAAGTGGATTTAGATCTCTCACTAACTCCAAATGAAAGAAAATCGTAATCCTTTTGAGGCAGTCACAATGGGCTGGCCCCTTAATGCCTTGTTATCATTGTGGGTCCAAACCTTGTTTAATTAGGAGGCAGTTCAGCAGGCCTTGCCTCCTCCCTGGCACTGAGCTTCATTACTGAAGCCTGTTCACACAGAACAGCCCCCCCCTATTCTCCCTTTCTTCTCCGTGCAAGCGCTAAATAATAAACACATTCTTAGAAGTTTGATCTTTGGAAGGTCTTGAAGGAGATGAATGAAAAGACTCTAATTGCAGTGGCCAGTACTACTGGGACTGTGAAGATTTTGAAGCTGCTGTTTTACTTTAAATCGAGTTTGTTGAGGTCTGGCGGTAGCGAAATGTAGAAATCTGCACATTAAACTGAATATAAAGGTTCATTTCTGGTGAGAAAAGCTGGCGGTGTAGGCTGGACGGTAATGGCGTGTTGTGCTCCTGCAGGTGCTGAGAGGGCAGCAGTACGGCCGTAGCTGTGACGTCTGGAGTGTGGGCTGCGCCATCATTGAGATGTCTTGTGCAAAGCCCCCATGGAACGCTGAAAAACACTCCAACCACCTGGCTCTTATATTCAAGGTATGCCCTGCATATTGATTTGCACGTCATGCTTCCCTGAAACTTCTTAGGTTTTCTGCTCTATTACAGCTGAGAGTATCATGAGGCTCCGACAAATAGGATTCCCACACATCCTGGACTAGCTTTCTAGACGGCACAGGAAATACCTGGAGGATAAGAAAATTGATCAGATGTCATGGAAATATTTCCAAATTCCTGGAAAAGCATTAGACTGCAGATACACTTTCTTGCATATTTATCACTTCTCATACCTTGTTTCAGTGTTCATTCCCATCTTTTATACTTTGGAATGTTATATTTGGACTAAGGCTGGAGCGATGCATCCACATAACCTTTGCAATGCGTCGAAAAGATGGTTGCGCCTACTGAAAGCATGGATCTATTCGAAGCGCAAGCTGCAGCTACCAACATTCACTCGCGTGTATATAAAGTTGTGGGAGTGTTTTACACAGAAACTCAACAGCGTGGTGCTCTGTCAGCTCTGCACAGTGGAGATGATCACAACAGTACAGCTACTATACACGAGACCTTGAAGCTCAAAGATCCCGTAGAGCTACATCAACACAGCAGCAGGACAGCACCTGTTTACCTGTTTATCTTATTTTAGCAGATTATTTTAAGATTATTAACACGTGTAACATGTTTCTTTCAGTAGTGTCACTTGAAAAGTCGCATTGCTAACCGTTTCTTAATCGTCCAGTGTAGAACCGAAGACTGTTCTCGATACCGTGGGAGCTTTAACACATCGTTGAGCTGCTTCTCAAACGACTCTCTGCCAAAATATATAATCCACAAACTGTCTGATTTCTTGTTCGTGAGGCGTGTAGGCTACTTGTCATTTGTGCCTCTAAAAGTTGTGCTTCTGAGCATCCCCACAGAGAAGGGTCATCAATTCCATAGCCTCTTGTGTTCTTTTGACAACAAATTACTACACACACACATATATGTATATGTATGCACAAAATAATCCATTGGTTACAATGATATGATAATGATAATTTAAATTCCTAACACTCTCACATTAGAGTTATCTAAAATTAGTCATTAGGTTAATCGACTAATTAAAAAAAAGAATGGTTACATTAATCAATTACGAAAATTACGAAAGCCCTTATGTGGACAGAAGTATAGACTCTCCCACCATATTTATGGCTGGCATGAACCACAGGCATGTTCGTAATTTTGTGATTGTATGTTTTACAGGTTCAAGTGTTCATGCATGCATAAGTTCAGGAGCAGATCTAACGTTGTCGTGTGCTCTGTTTTATCCTCCTGTTGTGCCGAAGCCTTTACATTTTGTTATCACAGCTTCAGCATAGCATACATTTTACTGCACTGTACTTAACAGGACTGAAACGTCTCCCTCTTCTATGAGATGTTCTGTTTTTCAGCATAGAGCCTAGCATTACATTCACTGGGCTCACATTAGCCACTTGGCTGATTCCAGCACTTTACTGTAATCAGCAGGGGCAGAAAACGTGTTATGCTTTCACCTTGTTCGTGCATCGTTATCTGACTGTTGTAAAAAGCTACCTATTTATTTTCATATCATAGCCTGAAGGGTTTTTAAACTAAATGATGTGACAACAAAAATTGGCTCCAGTTTTTTTTTCCTTAGCTTTGTGGACTAACGGATACAGCCCTGTTGTAATGTTAAGGATGTTGACAGTTGTGTTGTAAGTTAAATTAGGTACATATACTGACCATTCCATTTAATTAATATATATATATATATATATATATATATATATATATATATATATATATATATTTGTTTTAATGCACAATTACTTTTTATTAGCTGAATTTAATGTATGTTTGTCCAGTATCTGCAGAAATGGAGGTTTTGTGCTACAATTAGCAGATCTGTGTCATATTTAAGTGTGTTCTCTGTAGAGGATGTATTTATTTAACTTATTATATAGTTATTTATAACTTATTGTCACTTAGAAATTCAACAAAAGACAATTTTACCGGGTGTGTTCACAATTTTGGACACAAGTGTAAGTTATAGATTTTGTCTTGATAAAATAATTTCCAAAAAATGTGGATATCATACTAGACTTTTATGGTGTTGTGATGTTGAGACCATCTGAAATGACAATTTTATTCCTACAATACACTCAAAACTACTACTCCAAACTTTTTAACAGTATATTAATGTCAGTTTTCTTTATTATTTAAAGCTAAGAGTACAAAATGAATCACATTTAATTATGCAATGAATTATATTTGCATTTTTATTTTGTGCATAGTTGCATCTGGTCTGGCTAAAATCTGCAAGATGTCCAACCATAACAAATTAAAATCATAATAAAATATTTTCTTTTTTACTCACAGAACAAAAGTGGTGTTTAAAAGTTTACACTCTGCTCAGTAGAAGTTCTTGTCTTGGTTCAGTGCACCGTGAGAGAGAATTAAAATTCTCAGTGTTGTTCCTTATCAAACTGTCTAGTAACCTGGATACTATGCTCCCCCTCAGATCGCCAGTGCCACCACAGCGCCCACCATCCCCCCGCACCTGTCCCCAGGCCTGAGGGACGTCACCCTGCGCTGCCTGGAGCTACAGCCTGCTGACCGGCCCCCGTCCAGGGAGCTGCTCAAACACCCCATCTTCCGCCTCAACTGGTAACCCCAAGCAGCCGCGGCAGCGTAATACTACTACTACTACTATTACTACTGAAGGGCCTGTACCCTCTCACTGCTGTCATCTCCTCAGCACTAGCACTAGCTCAGCCAAACTCAGACTCTCACAGTGGCCTCCTTACTGCTGTAGCCTCAGCATGTGATGCAAGAACGGCCCGCTGTGCGCCTCCTCTTCCCTGCGAGTGCCTTTACGACAGTGCCATGTCCCTTCATTATTATCCTCTATATGTTTCTGTCAAGGCAAGTCCCTGTGCTAGGTGGCCAGCGCTTCCTCTTACACTTTTCTGTTGATCCTTCCATCATAGAAAGGTGCTGAAGAGCTTTTAAAGTCAAAGCTGAGTCGTTTCAGTTGGTTTCAGATTCCAGACCTCTGAGAACAAATGGTGATGTCTGTTAATAACTGGTGGGGTTTTTGTTTGTTTGTTGTGTTTTTTTCATTCGAGTTACTTTGTATTTGTGCGTTTTACTGTTGGGCCATCATGTTTTTTTTGGTTATACAATGTACAACACCATGAACGGGTTTCAGGGAAAGGTAATTTTGGAACTTGGCTAGTTCAGCTAGCATCATGCTGAATGTGAATGCTTATAATGCCGGTATTTGTCTAAATGTTGTTTGTTTTTGTTTTTGTTTTGTTTTTTCTCCAAATCTTAATGAAAATCCCGTGTATAAATGTATGATTTGTTTTACAGATTGAAGAGTTAAAGATGCATTTATTAGTTTTTTGTGTTTAACTGTGATTCAGTTTGGGGCTCTCCATTAAAGCCATCACCTAGGCTTTGAAGGGAAGTTTCGAAACGAGGTCCCAGTTGTGCATCTTCACTGATCTCTTAACTCGCGACGTTACGTTTTAATTGTTTTGTGGTTCGTTTTCCGTTTGGACGTTATCAGTATGAGCCTTCATTTGAAGCTGTGTCATTTTATTCAGAAACCGTTGTTTTTTTTTGTTAGTGTTTTTTTTATTTTTATTTTTTTAAATCATGTTTTTCCTTATCGGCCGTGTTCTTGGTGCTGTTCAGTCAACACGTAAATCGTCTGGTTGTGTTTTTGGTTTTATTTAATTCAGCGTTTTGGTTAAAGGAAATTTCCAATGCGGTTTTAAAAGCGTCGGCGTCCACCTGAGCTCCTCTGCTTCCTCCTCATGATGTTCTCTTTCTTTTGTAATGAACTTAAATGCTGTTGGTGGAGGGACATTACTGAGCTCGTGCCTTTCCTTCTCGTAAATCTCGTTACGTATGGAAATGATTCTGCTCCTTTCTTTCCGAGTAGAAACGTTCGGCATGGTTTATCGTGCGAGCTGTAACTCTTCAAGCGTTCTAGTTGTAGTCGAAGAGCGATGAGGATCATTTTTGAAAAATCCAAAACTTTTTGCTAAACCTGCATCACAGCGCTGACGCCTGAACTCCCCGCACTCCGGTCGAGTGGGGGGACGCCGAAACATTTGTGACAATTTAAAGATTATTTTTAAAAGAGAGATGAAACTTTAATATTTAATGCGAGTCCTCTATTTTTTTGGTGTGGAGTACAAGCTGATCAAGCTTGAAGAGTTAAGATGTAAATATATATGGATTTTTTTTGGTAGCTAAATTTTATTTTACTTGACTCTTGTATTTTTATACCACACTTGTTTTTTTTTCCACAAAAACATATTTTTTGTTTCTGCTTTGGATTTATTTTTGACTTTTATCTTTCTTTTTATTGTCTTTATAAAAGCTTTAAAGTTATGCACTCTTTGTCCTTTTTTATATACTGGAAAGAAATCAGTTTCAGTCAAATTCATAAAAGCTAATCAGTATTACTTAAATATGTCATGCCTGTAATTCAAGTGGTTCTTCAGTTTTCTTTCTTCTGTTCTGTATTTTATTTGATGCTTTTCATTGTAATCTTATGCCCTTTTTTGGATCAGAGCTGGACTGAAATTGTGTGAAATAATGCTGTTTCTTGTGACTTGGTACTCTGCAACCCCTCACCCCTCTCCCCTTCCACCACTCTTCCACTTCTTCCTTTTTCTCCTCCTCCTCCTCCTTTTTGTGTTGTTTTATTTTTCCCTTTGGTTAAAATAAGTCTATTGCTGTTTTATTCCAGTCTCTACTACCTCAGGTGTCCTATAGAGTTTCCTCTACCAAAGTTCACTTTCTCAATATATATAATTATATATATATATAAAAATATATATTCTTTTTGACTGTTATTTGTTTTGTTTTTTTTATCTCTCTTTTTCAAAGATTTCCAGGGCTTAAGGGCTAACTTATATTAGCACCTTTTTATTGTGCAAATAAACTCATGAAATCTCTGGGTTAAGACAAACGATGATAAAAATTGGCTTAAGCTGTATCTTTTAATCTTAAGTATATTGAAATGTTTTAATTGTTAAAGTTTTTACCCCAATTGAAGCATTTTATAACAAATTTGACTTATTTTGGTGTTCGTCTTTAGTAAATAAAAAATGGGAAAATGGTCTCGTTCCTCTCGTGCTCTGTTATTTCATTGTCTTGGACCTGTGGCGTGCTGGTACATGTACAGTTTCTATAGGGCACCAATTATTCTTTTCGTTTTGTGTTATGTAGTAGCTTTTGTGCCTGTAAACAGTCTAGAAAGTCTATAACTTATGAAGCTTAAGTACATGCCAATGGGAGAAACTCTCTCCAACAGAAACCACTTTTCCACAGCTGCCTGAGCTCTTAGCCTAAAGTGTACTTTTTATTAAACCTGTCAATAGTATGGCAGCACATGCAGGAAGATAAGAAGTAAAAAATTATCCCTAAAAAATCTGTCTTTCTTTATAGTTTTCAACATTGTGTACCCTGGTGGGTTTGGATAGTATATTAATGGCTGTGTTTGTGTTGTAGACATTGCCACAACTAGTTCCCATCACCACCATTAGACAGAAATCTGAGCAGTCAGTGTGTTTCTCAGTAATTAACTGTTTCATATCAAGCCCCTCTTAATGACTGTTCACATCTGAACTAATAAATACACAGAAATGTAAAAAATCCATGACATGACTTCAGCGCCCTCTTGTGGATGCTTAACTATGAGAGAGTTTATGTCCCTATACCAAAGCTTAGTGAGTGCAGCTGAAAACCTGGAGGATGGATTGAGAGAAATAAAGAACTGGGGTCTGAATGAGCTGTTTTATACAAGCACTGCACTGATTGGTTACAGCAGCAAGTTTTTCCAGGATGGTAATAACTAAGAAACAGAGGCAGCTTCATATGATAAGACTGACGTCCAGGGCTGGAAAGAGTGCAGATAAAATAGTTAAGTGAAAGTGTTGGTACTGTATCGAAGGTAAAGTGTAATTATGGAGCTAAATTATTAAAAAATACAATGATAGCATTTAAACATGCTCATTTACATAAAAGTAAAAAGTAAAGTGTCCTACTGGAAGTGACCTGCTTGAGAGGACAGTTTGAGAAAAACTCTCCATGTAGTTCCATTCATTTCAGAGCTTTAGACTTTTTTTTTTTTTTAACTTAAATTTTTATTTGTAGACACTTAAACAGGCATATGTTCAGAGAGGGGTATAGGAAAAAAGGTGGGGGGGGAAAACAGGCAGAAACAAGGCACATCAGACACATAAACAAGGTCTTAGAGTCTGAGGTAGAGAGGTCCAGCATGTCAGGCACCGATTCGTCATCTGTCCATGTTTGCTGGGGAAAAAATTGAGCCGACAAGGAGCAAAGGATTCAGTCCACTTCATTTTCTTGAAGATAACTGTCCCATTTCCTCCAGTTTTTTTCCTATCTCCCTTTTGAGGCGAATAGAGTAAGTCAACATTTCCATGGAGTGAGTATCAGTCACAATTTCAATGAAGAGATTCTCAGTTGGAGGTTTTGTTTGTAGCCAGCACTTCGTAATAGCTTTCTTACAAACAAGCAAAAAAATATTCAATAGATAACCATCGCTCTTAGATAGGTCTTTAGAGGTTATACCAAAGTACATAGAGTTAAATGTCACCTCTACATTAAACCCCAGGATCTTAGATATTAACCCATATCGTCCCAAAAAGGTTTAATATTTGGGCAGTACCAAAATACATCAGCATGGTCCACCTCCAGTGAACCTCACTCTCTCCAGAAAGAAAAAGGAGTCCCAGATAGCCTAGATTTGAGCTTGGGTGATGTACAATACCTAATCAAACACTTCCAACTAAAAATCCCTCCAAGTCAGTGAATTAGTGGAAAAACCCTGAGTTTCCCATATTCGTGGCCACACGTCCTCCGAAATTGCAACATGGGTGTCTTTTCTCAACGAAGTCTCACATAATCAGTAGAGTTTTTACTCAAATATACTCAAATAGATTTATACAATTTGCCAATTACTCCTTCATTTCCTTCACCCTCATATGCCTCCATGAATATCTGAGTTATTCCTGAGAAAGGAACAGGCCTAGAGCCTTTAACCTCTTTCAGAAAAAAATGACGAACCTGTAAGTACCTGAAAAGTCTTGATTACCACGTCCAAAGGAGCAACATTCTCCCTTTCACACCATTTTGCAGCCTAAAACTGACTGTAATGGAATATTCAACGAAGAAAATTTAATTTCTTTCCATTTAGCTTCATAAGATGAATTACACCAACGTACGAGAGGCCAGACGCTTTAGATTTGATCCAAAACAAAAGTTTTACTATGACAGTAAAGCAATTTTTCAAATGTCTTGGTCACAATATACAGCAGCACATAGCAAACTGTTCCATGTACTGTTGGTGAAGGCAATATAATCATAAATCTGAAAAAAGGTTTTCTTTTGGGATGCCTTGCATGTACCCCCTCCAACATGAATGGATTCAAATACTCTGTGAGGGAGTTTTTAGAGGTGGACGTCTGGTTCCCATCACCACCACTGTGAACAATTTAGACCTGGCAGGTGGATCTAGAACTCAGCGTTTCACAGCAAATCACTCTGAATTACTTTGTTTACATCTCAAACATGTTTAATTCCATAAAAGTCAGTGAAGTTCCCCTTAAATTGTTATTCGAAGGAAAGATGATGTAACACAGATACAAAAATGCTCCTCTTCCAACCACATTTAATACAAGAAAAAGCTTACTGTTCATCGTTCCCTTCTTATTGACACTTATTAAAACCCTCCTCTTTAAGCTTTCCAGCGAGAACCACAAACTCCTGAATAGTTCTGCTCTGTAGCTTAGTGTTTTTGGAATCTCCTATTATATCACTATTATACAAGCATGCTAACAACCACATGGGATACTACAGCAACCACTTAACAACCACCAAACAATGCCCCAACAAGAAGCTGGAATGCCAACCACTAGCAACACCATAGCAATCTTAAATTAATATCTAAACCCAATTAAGTTATTAAAAACAGTCTACAGGGTCTCGCAACTGCTTTAACTTGAAGTTAGGTGGTTTGAACAAAATGATCTTCACCATTTTTCACTTTTTTTTTGTTTTTTATATTATGTATATAATACAGACCAAATAAGTTCTAAATCCAATTCTGGAAATATTGGGGTGTGTTGTGAAATGCAGTCCAAGCAAAAATATATAATTGGTAACGTACGTAACGTTAATATAGCGTGTGACCTTTGAGCTCTCAGGTAGCACTGCGTATGGAAATATGGGCTCGGAAGTACTTCTGAAAACTGTTGTCATCTAACACAGTCTGACGCTGCATCAGCAATGCAACTTGAAACTCTTTTAGACAAGGAGAAAGCCCTATACAGCATCTCAGATGGTCCAAAATAAAGTATAAATGTCCAAGAAACATGACTTCCTAGAGTGTGAGCGCTTCAGATGTGTGGTGATAAAAGGCAAGTCTTGTATCAACCAAGAATCAGCAAGAATACCGCTTGCAGAACTGCAAACATCACTATTCTAATTTCTAAATGATTAAAAAGTATATTTAAGGAAAGGCGATATAACACAGTGGTAAACGCATCTCTGTCCTGACTTCTTCTGAGTGAGTTACAGGCGTCAAATTCCAAACTTACATAGTGCAGGTTGGTCAGTGAAATCATTGGAAATCTTTTCTTTGTACCTTTGTCATTTAATAAAATATCATGTCTTGTTGTTACTGTGAACACTGTGAACAATTTAGACCTGGCAGGTGGATCTAGAACTCAGTGTTTCACAGCAAATCACTCTGAATGACTTTGTTTACATCTCAAACATGTTTAATTGCATAAAAATCAGAGGAGTTCCCCTTAAATTGTTCTTCGAAGGAAAGATGATGTAACACAGATGCAAAAATGCTCCTCTTCCAACCACATTTAATACAAGTGTATATTTATATCTCCAAAACTTTACAGAAGAGGGCTAGAATTCACTTCACTTTTAATGTAAGTCAATAGAAATATTTTTTTTCCCCCAACATTCTTTGGAGCTTTTCTATTGGTCCATTCAATATTCAATTTTCACAGGATATATTTGTCAGCTGTCCTGTTCAAATAATGTAGAAAAATAGTAATGCACCAAAATGAAGCTATATGCTTTTCTTTAAAAAGTGACGGTATGAAAAGAAAAAATCGCTTCTGATTTTTATTCAACTATTTTTTAATATTTTGTGTTTCTTTTGAAAGGCGCAGAGAATCCTGGGAAATAATATGAAATAGATATATTTTGGATAAAAAACAGTTTAAAGGTTAAAGCAGCCTGAGTACCAGCCCAGCGCTGCTCGGTGTTTTTGTAGTTTTTAATAAGTATAAATCTTTATAAATCTGTTGTGTGTAGATCTCTCCTCCTCTTCGCCGGGTCTGAATATCCAGCCTCGCGTTGTCATAGTGACGGGCACGCGCGTCCTCTCGGATTCGCGCGCTGACGTCTCTGACAAGATGGCCAGGCGTCAGACGTCCTCGCTGATTGGTCGGCGCTCTCTCGCCATACGCCGTCGTTCGCTCACACCATTGAACCACCGGCAACGCGGACCTGCCACTCGCTCTCTGATTGGTCGGGGCGGGGCCCACGTAAACTTCAGGACTGCGCTGATTGGACGCTGAAAAGGCGATCAGTGAAGCTACTATAGATCCCTCAGGTACAGCCAGCGTGCCGTATATAAACAGAGAGTAGGCAGCGTGTTTCAGCCGCACTCTTTCCACACCAGCAGCCTAGTGGTCACTCGCTTTACAGCTTGAGAAACTGAACTCTCTGCACAGGTGAGTGATATTTAATTAATCAGTTCTGTACGATGAGTTATTGTTCATTTGTTTATGAACAGGTTGTAGTTTTGAGTTGAGTCTAATTACCTAAATGATGCCACAAACACAAGCACTAAGTATTCCAGTTGCTCTGTAATTACTAGTCTGTATAAGGAGACACCATAATATTTAGAGAAAAATAACGATATTGCAATTCAGTGTCATCAAACAATTCAGTTTATTCTTGTTCAAATGCTTTGCAAAATAATAATAATAAAAACTTCCAATACATTTGAAGTTGCTGTACAATTGGCTTGTTTTTAGCAGCTGAAGTATTACGTATCTAGAGTACAAGATTAAAAGTATCACACAAAGCACTTAAAGTCTATCCATATTCACATAAAAAAAACATATTTAAGTGCAATGAATCAAGTATAAGATTAGTGCAGTCAATTTTACCAGAAATAAAGTGTATAACGTGCAAAGTGCAGTATGATCCGCTCTAAACAGTGAAATTAAAGTGACTGTGTAATATAGAATTAAATGTGTATTATGGTGTCCCTCTGGTGTTTCAGTACACATTAAAGTGTCCACCTGGTGTAAAGTCTAGGTTAGTGGCAGTGTATGTTGGTACAGAGTTCCAGTAATCAACAAAGAGCCTGTCGGAGGTGGCTCAGTGACCAATTTTGTCTGTTTATAAACCAATTTAAAATCTTAAAAACAAACAAAAAAGTTGTGTGCATTTATTAACTTTGTCAAGCAAACTGCATGTTAATCCCAAAATTAAGAATAAATAAATATTGGCCTTACTAGGAGTCTATGCCATTTTTAAAAGTAATATTAGGCAGTACAGGCAGTGAAGCAATAGCAACAGAAAAATTACTAAAAATAATCCAAGACTGTAATCCAGTGCTGACTGGCTGTTAACTCACTTGCCGTAGCAGTGCTGATGCCATCTTTAAGGATAACAAATTGTTTGTTTTAAGAATTCTTCTTCTAAACTGGGCTAATGTTAAGAGTAATAAATATGCAAAGGCACAGCGTAAAGTTTTTTTTAAAGTTCTCCCAGGAATACGGAAGACAGAATCTTGCTGTTTGGTGGGCGAACCAGTTTAACAACAACAGCATAAAGTCATAATAAGTTTTCAGGGACCTCCCCAAGACTTTTACTTTTACAGGGGTCCTCAACCCCCCATGAAACCTCTGTATTTAGCATCTGGGCTTCTTGAGGTAATAAAAGAACACAGGAAGGATCATCCTGACTTTCTATATAAATACTGTTCTTCTTATTTACAAATATTGATGTCAGATCTGAAGTTTTACAAAAATAATTTGAACATATATTAACATTCTAGTTTTAATTGTTCAGTTTATTGTTGAATATGGACTGGTTACATATACCACTGATTATTAAAAAAAACAAAACATCAAATTAACACCTAAAGAACAAATAGCACCCAAATTAAAAGATAAGAATATATAGTTGTGTGCAAGTACTTCTCATTCTAAGCCTAGTTGTTTTAGGTGGTACCTTGGTGTGCTAGCGCGTATCTTTTCTAAGAGAAACGCGTTGAACCTAAGTGCTCTACGGAAGTGAGTCCGTCAGCATTGTGCTCCGATCACACTGTCTGACCTTATGATTTGCGGAAAGGGGCAGCGGCTTCTCTCTTCTTATTCAGAGTCATCTACTCCTATATGATTGTAAGGTAAGGGTGGAGATACGATCGGCTGAGCTCGAGTCTGAAAACTCAAATCTCAGGTAGGGGTGAAAGCGAACCTGACGGGTTTTTTGTGTGCCCGTTAGTTTAGCTAGCATTCCTAGCATTCGGCTTGCGGCTAACGAACTAATAAAACTCTCTGGTCACTGACAGGCCGGCTCTTCTAACTCCAGGGATGTGAGATTTTGGTCAGCTTGAGCCACACGTGTAGGTGTCGGTGTTGTATTTTTAAAACCTTTGAATAAATAATACATTTCTTTAGGATCGATATGTAGAAATGCTAACGTTGCTCTCTGTTTTCATAATCAGCACGCTCGGAAATGTGAGTGTTAAACAGCGGAGGAGAAATATTATCAATTTTGGTCTGTCCAATTAAATATACAGCAAAATAATAAACAACAGCGGATAATTATGAAATCTAGTAATGATACGATATAGATTCATGACTAAGCTTAAGTTGTCTTATTGTACGAATTTTACGGTCCACCTTAAACGGTGCGTTGGTTCTGGCGGCTCGAGCTCGTCTGTGTAATAACTGCAGTGTTTAAGGTGGCGTGAGCAGTTCAGCTTAAACGCTGGAGAACAGGCATAGTCACCTGTAGCCTTGTTATAGGATCACAAGCCTTTACATTTAATATGGTCGTCGTTTAAATAACGAATTCCTGAAAATTGAACAAATGTGGATAATTACGCGTCAAATAGGCTTTTCACTGTGTTCCTGAGTGGGGCTGTAACAGCCCGCTAGCTTAGCCAGGTTACTGTAAGCCAATTAGGGGAGGGGATGGTCAGTCCCTACTCGGGAAGGTCAACTAATGACCCTAACCGGGACACACTCACAGTCCGCCCACGACACGTATAGCTGCACAGCTGCTTTTTCTGACAGGTAGAAGTGATACTGCTGCTAAAAACATTTCTGTTTCTATTTTTAGAAAATATATAATGTTGCTCTGAAAGTGTCATAACTAGTGCTGCTTGATGCATGTGTTAATATCTGTGTTCAGTTATATTGTGATGACGTTTTACTTACGTTTGAGTCATTAACAGTTAGTTATGAAGCTGTAGATTACTAGGAGTACAGACTGGTAAACAAGTAATCTAGCTTTGCTACTTTTTGGTTGTAAAGTATAAAATGTGTGTGGTATTTGCTGTTCAAGGTAAAGTGCTACGTGCCTGGCTATGTTCGTACTTTCCTTGTTTTGCTATAATTGGATTAATCCATTTTTTTATTGTTTTGCCAAAATGCAATTATTGTTAGCTAAAATAGAATCAAAGTTACTGTTTAGACTGATGTGGTTGTGTGCAACTAGGTAAAAGGTCACCGGTAACCAGCTTTTTGACCTTTACCCCATTAAACTTCTAATCTCATTATAGCAGACAAGAGTACTGCAGGCTTGGGCATGTGTCTTCTTTCACTGAGTAATCTGAATTCACCAACACAGTTCTGATTTTTGTTTGAAGTCTTTTGGAGCTGCTGCTGTCTGTCGTGTTGTAACTGTTGAGCAGGGTTAATTACTTGGTGTTTACTGTTTTCTACAGTCCGTTCACAATGCCTGGATCTGTACCTGCAAGCTATGTGGCCACCTGGCCCAAGGACGTGGGTATCATCGCTATGGAGGTCTACATTCCCTCTCTGTACGTAGACCAGACAGAACTGGAGGAGTTTGATGGCGTTGGGGCTGGAAAGTACACCATCGGGCTCGGCCAAGCGCGAATGGGCTTTTGCTCAGACCGCGAGGACATTAACTCTCTCTGCCTGACCGTGGTGCAGCGGCTTATGGAGAGAAACTGCCTGTCGTATGACAGCGTGGGCAGACTAGAAGTGGGCACGGAAACCATCATCGATAAGTCGAAGTCGGTGAAGACGGTACTAATGCAGCTGTTTGAGGAGTCGGGGAATACAGATGTGGAGGGGATTGACACAACTAATGCGTGTTATGGGGGCACCGCCGCTCTTTTCAATGCAGTCAACTGGGTGGAGTCCAGTTCCTGGGACGGTAAGTGCTATTTGGTGTAGACTGAATTGCTCCCAGCCTGTAATCAGCTATTCACTGCTTTGTTAAGTGGGCTTAGAAAAAGCTTACTGTTCTTCGTTCCCTTCTTATTGACACTTATTAAGACCACTCGTCTTTAAGCTTTCCAGCGAAAACCACAAACTCTGCCTGAATAGTTCTGCTCTGTAGCTTACTGGTTTTGGATTCTCTTATTATATCACTATAATACAAGCATGCTAGCAACCACATGGGATACTACAGCAACAGCCTGTTAACCACCTAATGGTCTGCAGGGTCCCGCAACTGCTTTAACTTGAAGTTAGGTGGTTTAGACAAAATGTTCTTCACTTTTTATTGTTTTTTTTTATTATGTATATAATACAGTATATGATACAGTATATGTATATAATACCAAATAAGTTCTAAATCCAGTTCTGGAAATATTGGGGTGTTTTGTGCAATGCAGTCGAAGCAAAAATATGTAAATCCTCTTTATTTTATTTTATGATGAAAGTAAAAAGAAATTACATATTTTAAATTTAACCCTAACACACTTGTGGGATGGGGGCAAAATAAGAACGAAAAGTTCATACAGTGTTATAATATAATTTATTGGTATAAATATAAGTATATAATATAACATAAAAATAATATATTTTTATATGATTTAAAATCAAGTTACACTATTTTGGAACATTATATAAGAACTAGGTGAATTAGTTACGTACATAACGTTAATATAGCGTGTGACCTTCGAGCTCTCAGGTAGCACTGCGTATAGAAATATGGGTTCGGAAGTACTTCTGAAAACTGTTGTCATCTAACACAGTCTGACGCTGCATCAGCAATGCAACTTAAAACTCTTTTAGACAAGGAGAAAGCCCTATACAGCATCTCAGATGAAAATGTCCAAAAAAACATTGGTTTTCTAGAATGTGAGTGCTTCAGATCTCAACATGTCACACACTGTTGAGCAGCTGAAGTCTTGTATCAACAAGGATCAGCAAGAATACCGCTAGCAAAACTACAAACATCACTATTCTAATTTCTAAATGATTAAAACGTATATCTAAGGAAAGGGGATATAACACAGTGGTAAACGCGCCCCTGTCCCAACGTCTGAGTGAGTTACAGGCGTTAAATTCTAAACTTACAATACAGGTTGGTCAGTGAAATCATTGGAATTTTTTTTCTTTATCATTTAAAAAAATATCCTGCAGTCTTATTTTTACAGTGTTTTATAAAATGTCTCCGCTATTCCAGAAATGGGGTTGGTGTACACGCACTGCATTTGAATTCTATTGTTTCAACTGTCCATCATTCTCAATCGTCTCTAAAGAGTCCAGATTTGTGCAGCTCTAATGTGATTTATTATTAATAAATTATTATTAGCAGTGTTGGCAGATTTTACTTTGGGGAGGTACCTGCACCTACTGAGTTCTGTGTTTAGCTTCACATCATCTGCACCTTTCCTAAAGTCTAAGCTTATTCTGCTGAGACACAGCGCTGCTTGTCTGGATGAACAATCCTGTGACCTTTCTCCTCTCGATGTTGTATATCCGTGTTCTGAATGTGTCTGTTATTGGTCGTTTGCTGCAGGTCGCTATGCTCTGGTTGTGGCTGGGGACATCGCTGTGTACGCCACAGGCAATGCCAGGCCTACGGGTGGGGCTGGAGCGGTGGCCATGTTGGTAGGGCCCAATGCCCCTCTGGCACTTGATCGAGGTATGTGACCCTGTGAATGTCTTTCATGAACTTTGGCACACTTACACCACCTACTGTTGTTTGTGAGAGCTTACAAAATAGCTGAGGTCAGAGTCAGCACATTGCTGTGGCTTACTACTTTGTTTGGTCTAAACACTGATAACACAGCAGTAAGGACACTGAGATCTGCGGGGGATTTAATCAGCAGCTGTAACAAAGCAGTTCGAGCTGGATTCCCCTAAAATGGCATTATTTGACCTGCGTTTTTGTGAATGGACTTTTGCACAAATTGGTCAGAGTGACTTCTGGTGTCATCTGCTGATGTTGAATAAACAGTCTGCTCAATTATTTAAACCTCTGGTGAAGATTATGAGTGGCTAATCAGCTCAGTGTATCATTGAAAACAAGGGAAAAAGTACATGCAGTACAAACAAACATACCAACAGATTTTTATCCTGTAAAACTATGTGTGTCACATTCTTTACTTGCATGCTATTAAGCTACTGAACACGCATTTAATATTTTTTTTTAATTTGAGTTTTCCACATCATTTGAACACGTTTACACTGTGTGAAATTTTCATGGTGAATGGACCAATAGAAGTGCTCCAAAATAGCTTGGGAAAAATTCTGGTTCCATTGACTTACATTGAAAGTAAAGTATGTTTTTGGTCTGTCCTGCAAAATTTTGGAGATCCTTGTTTTTCGATATTTAGCAACGATATTTATTTATGTGTATTTTGTGTATAGTTCTATGATTGTGTTCTATACCTCTGCTATTTGTTTGTAGTTCTCTCTTCTTGCGCAACATATTGTTCTTTCCAGTCTTATACACTCGTTCCTGCACTCATCCATATTCATTTTTTCATATTGCTTATATTTTAAACTGAAACTGCACATAATCTTATTCATTAAACAAATTTTAATAAATAGGGGTTTTAGTATTTAGTATTTTTGTACAAATAGATCTTTGTATATTGTCTTTTTCTCTATTTTACATTGTGCTACATTTGTGAGGAGAAATGAACTGAGGCTCAGTCATTTCACTTGACTTGATAACATTTCATATGACCTGCTACACTACATTGATTATTTAATGTTTAATGCTAGGAACTGTGTTTTTCTCCACACATAGTAACTTGGTGTTTTTTTTTCCTGTAGGTCTGCGAGGCACCCATATGCAGCATGCATATGATTTTTATAAGCCTGACATGGTGTCTGAGTATCCTGTGGTGGATGGCAAGCTTTCTATCCAGTGCTATCTCAGTGCGTTAGACAGATGCTACTCAGTCTACCGCAACAAAATTAAAGCACAATGGCAAAGAGGTGTGTAGTTATTCCTTACACAAGCACTGTAGCCCTCACAGTGCAGTACATTTGATTTCTTTACTGACTAATACTTATGTATTAAGTACATAAAATAGGCATAATGCCTGTTCCTGAAAGTCCCAGGAGTGTTCTTAGCAGTTCATTACAGTTCATGTTATGGCCACAAGAGGAGCACTTCCCCGTATTCCCGTAACTAAAAGGAATACAGCTTGTGCAATGGTGTGTTGTGTGTTTTAGTTGTCACAGGTCCTCAAAGTGGGTTTATATATATATATATATATATATATATATATATATATATATATATATATATATATATATATATATATATATATATATATATAAATAAAATAACTGGATAACAAGAATGTGGGGTGACTGAGGGTCTTTAGGCACTACTGTTATGAACTTTCACCACTCTTGTCTATAAGAACTACTGTTGAATACAGCATGCCTGTTACACATGGTTTATATGTTGGGTTTTGTTGTGCTTCATTTCAGAGGGCCTTGAGAGACAATTTAGCCTGGACGAATTTGGCTACATGGTCTTCCACTCTCCCTATTGTAAGCTGGTCCAGAAGTCTCTGGCTCGCCTCCTGCTCAATGACTTTTTGTCTCATACCAACCCCAACACAGAAAGTGGTCCATTCAGCGGTCTGGAAGCGTTTAGGTCAGTATTCATCTGTCACGGAAAGGAATTCATCACTAAAAAGCTATGAGTCTCGTTTAATGTTTGGCAGAGTTATTGCAAAAACTCAGCATCATGCATCAACCTTTATATAGTACTGGGGAAACTGCTTCTCCCTAAATCACATGATTAGCCAGTCTGGTATGAGTGAGCAGTGAGCTCATGTGATGGGTGTGAGCTAATGCTCATGAGGGTTAACCATGGAAGCATTACACAGTGACAATTAAAAACTTATTTAATAGTAATATTTATTTTTTAAATTCATGCAAACCATAAATATAGCATTGACTATAAATTGAATAGTCAATACATAAGGTATATAAGGTACAGGATTATCCTAAATCAGCATTCCTGACACAAACTGGCAAGTTCAGATCCACATTTTGATGTCTGGATTACAGTTGTTTCTGAAAGCTACAGCATAAAGCTAAAATCAGCTTCCTCTGCTAGTCTTTTTGCCTCTCAGTGTAGAAAGTGGCTCCCTCCAGCTGCAATGCCACATGCTTACGCTCATTTCCTATAACTGAACTTCTATACATGTTGGGTGACGCGATCTTACATACAACATTTGTTGCATCCAACATAGATTGGGGAATTTTTCCCACAGTTACCCTAATAAGAGAATTCTGTGATCGACAAAGGCTAATTCATGATCCAGTGAGCTGGCACATCGTGTTGGTACTTTGAGTACATTTAGAAGATGCTCAGCAGTTTCTAATGTCCACAAACTCTAATGTACTCTGCGTGTAGCTGATAAAGCAAATTCTGTATGTGTCCCTGCTGGCAGCACATTAGAGAGCTTCCTCAAACTTTTATCGAATGTCAATCTGGTTTCACAACACAACATGACATGACATGTTAGTGTTATAAAGCTAAACAAAATCTGCCAGGACAGCTAATAACACTGCTATAACATAGTTAGGACATGGTTATGTTAATGTTATTTTAACAGTGATCAAGCAGAGTATTACCCACTGTTCTATAGCATGTTTATGTGGTATGTAATCTTTTCTCCTTTCTTGTCTGATCGATTGTTAATCTCTTTTTTATTTTATTTTTTTTTATTTTAATTATTTGTTATTTAGAGATGTAAAAATTGAGGACACTTATTTTGACCGCGACGTGGAGAAGGCCCTCATGAAAGCCAGTGCGGAGATGTTTGAGCAGAAAACCAAGGCGTCCCTTCTCATTTCCAACCAGAACGGCAACATGTACACCCCATCAGTGTATGGCTGTCTGGCTTCGGTTCTAGCACAGTATGTATCCTGGTCTCTGCTTCTGCTCAGTATTCCTCCAGTAATAAAAATGTAAATCATCTTTTCTTGGTTTCATAGTTTTTAACAGCCATTCTTATCACTGTTTTTACAGACATACCGCTCAGCAGGTGGCAGGACAGAGAATCGGAGTGTTCTCTTACGGCTCGGGCTTCGCTGCAACACTCTACTCCATCAGAGTCACTCAGGATGCTACACCTGGTGAGCACTCTTATGCTTATATTACACTTACTGCTTTAACTCTTCGTCAAAGAGATGTAAGTCATTTAAGGTGCACGTTTATTTATGTGTGTGTTTCAGGCTCTGCACTGGATAAGCTTGTTTCCAGCCTATCAGATCTACAGGCCAGACTGGACTCCAGGAAGAAGGTTCCACCTGCTGTCTTTGCTGACAACATGAAGCTTAGAGAAGAGACCCATCACTTAGGTATGCCCCTGACCTCTCAGCAGCAGTTTTAGGATTCTGTCACTGGACATGTTTATGTTTCACCTTCGGCTTACTTTGTCCTCACACTAGGTACCCTTTAGGACAGATAAACAAATTCTACAAGTTTTTCAAGCCACATTATATAAACACACACAAAGAACTTTGTGTGTTTGGACTGGATTAGTTGTAGATGGGGAAGTGTTCTCAGTGATATTTAGTCACATCTGAATTTGTCAGGTCTGTAATTTCACATCAATAAAGATTTAAAGATGCTTTAAACTTCTATAAAACAGACTCCAGGTATTAGTAAACCGGTGTGAAATGCCATAAATAAGTAAATCTCAAGTACATTTTAAAATATACTCTCCTACATTTCCTCTCAGTGTTATTAAGCATATATGCCCTAGAAGAAGCACTTATTCATAATTCATTTGGTACTTGGAGGTGCAAATTAGGCAGATATGTAATAGACAAACATGAGACGTGTATTTATTAAACCTTTATATTGACATTAAAAAAAGTTTTGTTTTATGTAGTAACGTTGACTGTAGGGCTAAAACGATTCCTTGAGAAACTTATACCTTATTGCTTACTTATACAACCATATAAAGCACACTGTTTAGCACGGGTGACTTTTACTGTTGCACAGCGCGGGCTTGTGGTGACGTGACACGAAGACGACGTGATTTAATGATGCGGAATGCAAAATAAAAAAAAGAAAGAAAAAATAAGGAGAGGAGACGGGCCAGAGAAAACCATACACAATAAAATGTTAGGACACCTGTCTTATATTTACTGTTGCTCTTTAATACAACTAAAATATTTTATCTGATTAATCAATGGAATAATCAATAGAATACTTTATTATTAAAATAATCTATAGCTGTAGCCCTAATTGGCTGCACTGGCAGTGCTAATGGCACAATGCATTCACTTAAGACGGCTAGGTTGATGCTTGGGAAAAACAAACGTAAGATTAAAGGAGAAGTGAGCTTTGTTTTCTACCTAACAGAAGCCAAACACTTTGTGTCTGGAACTTATTTGGGATGATGGTAATACTTACTTAGTCAAGGGTGTAGATTTGCTCTTGACATTGGTGGGGACCTATGAATCTACCCTGCAGGACAGCAGGAGAGAACGTGATTTAACCCTCTCTGCACCTCAGACGTTGACAGATCAGGGTTTTTTTTTTTTGGAGGGGATCAAATTATTGGTGGGGAATATTTAATAATCGCTGGATATTCTTGGCACTATTTTAAGCCTAGTCTTCAGTTTGCACAGGGACTATAATTCTAGTACTAGGTGTAACTAGTGTATTTAGTCATGAGCTCGGATTGGTAGTTTGAAGATGCTGAAAACCAATGCGCACACAGGTAGATAAGGGCTAGGGTTGTGCAGAGATTGTCAGAGAGGCTAAATGCATTGGCACAGCCTTACAATAAAATGGGTTATGTATTTTAACAAAACACCAAACTCTATTGTCTCATCGTATATCTCCCCTGATAATATATCAATATACTGCCCAGCCCCAGATCATGTCTACCAGTATTATATTGTATGTGTATTCTAACATTTTTGTCACTCCAACAGCGAGCTACATCCCTCAGGGTCCAGTGGATGAGCTCTTCCCAGGAACGTGGTACTTGACCCGTGTGGATGAGAAACACCGTAGGTACTATGCCAGGCGTTCCCTGGATGAGGACAGACCATTGGAGGCGGGACTGGATGCTTCTGTGACCACAACTGAGGTACGACGGCCAAATAACCAAAAAGCATATTACAAATATATTAATTAAATTGTCCTGTGCAAAGGTAATGGCACATTTTATATTTAGATTTTTTATTTTTTTTATGTCAGAAAATGAAATAGAAAGTAAAATTTGATAAAATGATCATAGTTTGTTCTCTAAAAAGAGAGTGTAAAGTTATTTTCCTAGAACATCGACAGAACGTGTAATGTGACTGGTGGTGTTTAGACTTGAGCATGCGACTGTATGTATAGCTTTTTATCTGATTGTGTTTGCTTCTTTCTCCCTCTACAGCACATCCCTAGCCCAGTCAAGAAGATGCCTCGCATGCCAGCCACTACAGCCACCCCTGAGGTGGTTCCCATTAGTAATGGGGATCACTAAAATTGACCTCTATGAGGTAGACATTCCCACAGGTGACGATGAGGTTGTGGGTTTGGACAAAAACAAGAACAAGCAAAAAGAGGAAAGGAATCAAGGCACAGTGTCTGCTTTGGCCTTAATGCGTATTACTGAAAGATGTGAAACACACTTAGCTTTTTAAGTGCCCCTGATTAGGGCTGGTTATTCAGTCACTGTGTTAAAGCTGATCTTTTTCAGAAATGGGGGGGCAGGTAGAGGAAGTCATGTTTCGATTGCATTAAGCTAGGCTAAATATCTGTGGGCCAGCGATGGAAGGGTCTGGAGTAAAGGGAAGCAGGCCTTTTTGCTTTTGTCCTGCTGTCTGTGAGCAAATGCTGCTTGTTTCTCACCCCATGCCGCTGACATGTGTAAGATATTACACGTACAGAGTAAGCAATGGCTTTCTATATACCTCGTGGGTTTTTTCTTTTTCTTTTTCAATCTTTTATAAACATTGTGTTTGACCAATGCCAGGGATATCTGCTTCGACACAGTTGAATGAGCATAGTGTACTTATTGTAGGGTTTTATTTTTTAACCAAAATTTCTCCCCAATTTTACTCAGTTGAAAAGGCAAAGCCTAATTTCTGTGTTTGTAGAATCGCTACAAACACATCTCTTTAATAGATAAACAGGCAGAATTTCAACATTGGCCTGAGAGCAAGAAAAAGAATCATATCATTAAACAGCAGAGAAACTCCACAGCCACATTAAACACACATGTCTGTAAAGGGTCAGAAGCCAGTCGGTGATATGTGACCAGTGAATGAAACGTACAAACACTAATCGTTGTTCTATCAATAATTTAGATCGGTCCCTTATTGCTGGCTGCCATTGGCTGCATCTGTAAAAGTGAAAAAGCTTGTATTTCTGACATCCCCGGGATCACTACAGCAGAGAAGGGAGTTTAAGGGAGGGACAGACCTGCCACCATTCAGATGTGTGAATATTTGTTGGCGTAGTGTAGGAACACTATGCTGTGCAGCAGTGTTTCATAAGCCTACATGATGCCTACAGAAGTCCTTCTTGACAACTAGGACAGTGTAGGTGACTTCAAACATCTGTCTGAGGTGACTGGTTTGTTCTGTGACATTAGGCTGCCGTAACTCTTTCTGCAGTGCAATGACATATACCTTGTCGCTGTGACCTAATGCTGATGATAAGACATTTAGGTAAAGTGGAGTTCAGCTGGGAAGCTGGGACACCTCATCAGCATTACATCATTGTGAAATACCAAGTCAGATGTTAAGACAGACGTAGAATGTGGTTCCATTCAAACTCAACTTAATGTCAGACAAAAGCAGCCATGATGAAATCAAGAGACATGAGGACATTCAATTTTAGTTTCTCTCTGAATAAACGTATTTGACGAACACACTCACACACACAGTTCATTTCCCAAATTCCGAACGGAACGTGATCTGTTTTTGTATTTGCATGAAACTAATCTATTTTGGGTCTGTCTGTTCCTGAGCCCCTCGCCTTTGGTTTTGCCAATCTGCCAAAGAGCAGATCATTTCCCAAACCCAGTCACAGCTGCAGGTATTTAGTGAGCTAAACCAGTTTAGTGTGCCTGGCAGTGGCCACTGCAGCATCGCATTAGTGCTGAACTGCCTTTCTGTGAGTGATGTGGCCACACGGGGAAGATGCTGTAGTACTGGAATTCTGTACAACTTACGAAAAAGGGCTTACACAGTACATTTAGCCACAGAGTACGTGAGATGAGTGATGCTGCAAGCAGATTTTGCGTAATGCAACTGGATGTTGGAGGATCCATCCATCTTGCGCTTTACAACGAGTTCAGCCTGCTCGCAGATAAGCGTCTAAGACGACCACTCCTCAGACTCTTCATCAGGAACGCTTACGGTCGCTGTGGTCATTTGCATTTTCTTGCAAACGTCTTTCGATCACAAACTGCGAGAAAACACGTGCGGCGAGCTGCTCAACTTTAAAAAGCCTTATTCTCAGCATGTAAAAAACACAGAGGAAGAAATTCTAAGTAATATATGTACAGCTGATTATCTCTACATTTTCTTTCTTTGCTTTATTTTAAATTTGCAGCCAGGACAGTTGGGCTGGAAGGTTTTAACTTGAAATGGCTCATGTTTACAAGAAGTTTCTCTGAGATCAGTTAGTTATATACCAATTTTTGGTGAGTAATGTACAGTACTAACTGTAAAATTATTTATATTTTTAGATGTAAAGAGCAATTGGTGTCCGATCAGGCTTCACTTTTGTAGAGAACGAGCTGTATGAAAACAAAGATGTAATATGTACAAATGTATGAAAAGATGAAGTGAGGAATAAATATCTGTTCATTTATCCTTGTTGTTGTCACTCATTCATTCGTTATCCAGACACTAAATGAACAGTGGACTAACGGAGTAATCGGTTTGCGATTATTTTTTAAATTTAACTCATCATTTCATTCAGTACCAAAACATCAGTAGGTCTGTTCCTCATGCAACATGGGTTAATGGAGCTGCAACAATCTGCATGCAGTTGCAAGAAAAAGTAAGAAACCCCTTTGGAATTAACAGGATTTCTGCTTTGGTCTGATTGTTTTTGTAAAAGAACAGATTCTGCTATAGGCCTGTTAAACTTCTCACCTCTTTCAGGACTAAATTTGAGTGATTTTAACAGGACTCCCAGGGAGAGTAGTAACAGAATGTATACTCAGGTCTTCAGTAATACCTACGTCTACTGAGATCGTCTGAGAGTTGTTGGCAACAAGACTGATTCATACTAACCTTTCTTGAGAGGAACAGATTTGTCGGTAACAGCCTTTGTATGCTGCTTTATGTAGTTATGCATAGTAAACATATTTAACATTAATAGTTTTGGTCTGGTGTACAATTAGAAACACTTTGGGGCAGTTTCCCAGATTAGGATTAGCCCTAGAGAAAAAGTATATTTTTGCTCATTCACCTTTAGCACTGTAGTTTAGTCTAAGACTAGGCTTTACATATCCGGGACAGCAGCCCATAGGGCCATTTCAGAATACGTTTAATCTTTCTTGTTCCAATTCAAGTTTAAGACTGCTTTTTATTTTTTTATTAACTTTATTTATTGTTTGGTTTTTTGTATAAATAGTGATTGAATTCTGGTTCTCATTACTTTTAATGCATAGACCTTATTTATTAGAACAGAACAGAAATCAAATTAGCCACCTGTGCAACCCATCCGTGCAGTGAAACACCCACATATACACACACTAGGGGGCAGTGAGCACACATACCTGAAGGGGTGGGGAGCCCTATCCACTGCACCCAGGGAGCAGTTGTGGGTTAGGTGCCTTGCTCAAGGGCACCTCAGTCGTGACCTGGGGGATCCCAGGGATAGAACCGGCGACCTTCCGGTCACAAGACCAGATCCCTATCCTTCAGGCCAAGACTGTCTATTTATAGTAACTTTATAGTATTTATAGTATAGTAATATTTATATGACTGAACTATTTAATATTTGACAAACTAATTGCATCTTCACTATACTGTCATCATTAAACAGTACATAGCACGTTACAAGCTGACCTGTTTACTGTGAGGCTAAATACTGAAGTATTAAGGAATATTAAGAAATATTAAGGAAATATTTAGGACCTTTTCTCCCTGAGCATATTATTTTGAACTGTTTTTAAGAAAAAAGGGGAAGCAATATTGTTTTTCTCTGAAGTAAAGGGAAGAAAATTATATTGAAGATAGTTCTTGGCTCTAAGTCTAGTACTGTAGACTTGAGGATGTTGCTGTTGTAATGAAACCATAAAGCTCCAAAATAGCAAAAACATTATTAACTTTCGAATGGAGGTTAATGTGAGAAGACTTTTGTCCAAGTAATTTTGGTCCATCCCTGTTGGTCAGTTCATCATGAAATTTTAACGTATTGTGAAAGGCAGCTTAGTGAGTTCGAACCATGCTTTCAACATGTGGTGGTAGTATGAAGAAAGACTGTTTCAGGAAAGAGGGGAGAACTCTGAGAACTTAAACTGAAGTTCTGGGCAGCTTCTGTTACTAGAAGGCTGGACCTCCCCTTCATATCTGTGGCAGGACTGATAAAGGACCGAGGAACAGGAAGGAGATGTGGAGTGGCAGCGGGGATTGTGAAAACACTGTCACAGGAAGGTGAGGATGTGAGTTTGGGTTCAAACATGTTCCTACCCCCAATCTTCAGTTATTACACAACATAAATATATATAAATAGAAACATCTAAAATAGAGATGTAAGCTTTTGTTCAACAGCAATGCTGTCCAAAGTGAACTGGAGACCTCCAACAGATTTCTTCTTAATTCAGTAGTTGAAACATAAACAATTCATTCAGAGTGTCTCGCTGTGAAGTGAGTTGTTGTAGAGAAACTTATTACAGTTTGTTTACAGTGGTGGTGATAGGAACCAGGGGTCACCAGGTCTACAGCACAAATCTAACAATTGTAATCTTAATATTAAAAACTTAAACTATCAGTGAACATGCACCTCTGAGTGCCTGTATTTATGCTAATTAATAATTGTGAAAGAATTAAAATGGTGAAAGTTTTATATATGAACTATTTTGACTCACCTTACATGAACAACCAGCATGAAAATGGACAGAAATCTCCACCACAAATAGATTCCTTATAGAATCTGAACTTGAAATCATAAAACAAGCTTCAGGCCAACTTCATGGTAAGCTTCTCTAGAACCGAACCACTCTGAGCCTTTTATACATATTATACATATTTTCACACTTAAAAAAAGAGAGTATGAAATCCAAAGTTAAGCTGAGTCAGGTCTAAAAAGGACCCCCATAGTGAAACTGCATAACTCTGGGATCTATAATTGAAATGGTCCCCACATGTCTGAAATGATCAGTCAAACTTGGAATGATTCAGCAGATGTGTTTGTTGAAGTTATCACTGTGAACGGTGGACAGGCCTTTTCCAGAGAGTTAAACTGAAACAGTATTAAATATTCAGCAGTATCGTCATTTCTGTCACTCGAATTGTGGAACTGAAAGCAGGTGCGCAAAACATGGACAACCAGGTTCACACACATAACTCACACACATGGTTCTTTCTCTCCATTCCCTTTTTAGCCTTAGCTGGTCCTGGATTCTCCTGCTTTATTTATATTTACGGGATTCACTCAGTGAAGTGCTGCTCATATGCACAAAAACAATCTCACAAACCAAAAAAAGTAACCTGTCCGGACTTTGGACGCCTCATATATCAGAGATTTCTAAAAGTATGCAGTGATTATTCTTGTCATGAACCTTTAACAAACATGGAGAATATCACGACACACTGAGGTTTATTTTAGACAAAAAATAAACGAAAATTATCACAATTATCACTTAAACATGTTTCAGTTCTGCCTGATATTTGTAAAACATAAGATTAGTCCAACACTCTTAAGAACAGTGTAAGGCCCAACAGACCCCACAAGTCATGTCATCAGTCTGTAGACTCTGGGTCAGTCTTTAGTCTCTGTGTCTAAGCTATGGGTTGACTATAAATAAAATGAATGCTGGTTTTTGAAAGTCCATTGTTGTGTCCTGTGACATTTAAAACGGTCCAAATCTGGTGCGATATGTTGGATTTGTGTTCGATTTGTGCAACACCATCTAAACTGTAGGCTATTTACTGCCAAAGCACCTTGCTGGTCTGTTGGGGGTATTTTGGAGAAGTCATCAGTTTTCTGATGTTTGCTCAGCTCAGAGAAATCTGCTTAGACCCTGAGTTCCTAATATGGGCAAGACACTAACTACAAAGTAATGACACCTTCTGAGATTTATAGAAAATATGGGAATGCATATATTTCAAATGACATAGCAAAAACACTCAATTCAAAACAGGCGTGGGACATTTTCAAACAGTATCACTGTTTAACTAAAACAACACTTTTTATTTAAAAAATTAAGATATTTCAGTTTTTCCTATCAGGCTCTTTAAAACACATTTTCAATAAAATATTTAGCTTTTGTAATATACTTGAGCATATAAGCCAATTTCACTTCAACTATACATATTTTATAATGCATTAGTTAAAATGTTTTCTTTTATTTAATAATATACTATTTAATTATTAATTTATTTTTCCTTTGGCCTGGTGAACAATACTGCTGTTTTACCATAACTGACCACAAGATGGGGCTGTTACAGTAGGCCTGTCCTCTGGCGTAGAGCTGCATAACTTTTTACTTTTTATTCATATATTTTTTTCTGTTTAATGAGCAACATAGACCTCGTTTTTAATGCCCAGGGAGCTATTGTTGTACCCTCATGTCAATGGTTAAAAACATAATAATAATAAACGTCTGACGTCCGAGCATAGAGATCATTAACTACTACTTTTTTGTCGTTGAACAAAAGAACAACAAAAAGAAAGTGAGCCTTTACATTCTCCCCCGTCTGTATCTGTAAAGATCTACAGCATTCCCTTCGTGCTTGGCTTTTTTGACGCTGAAGGAAAAGGCATCCGGTTTGTGAAATCTGCCATCTCTCTACGCCCTCTCCCGTCTGCATCGCTCCGAGCGGTGTTTTCTCCACCCGTTTTTCGACACGTCGAGCTCTGATTGGCTGAGAGTTAATAAGATAATACGAGGACAGAGGAAGAAAAAGTAGGAAATAGTTTGTGCTACTCTTTTAGGTTTTAGAGTTCTTTTTTAATAAAAAAAAGTGCCAAATTGATTGATTGATTGGTTGACTTTCTCTCTACACTTTACGTTTGTGACCGAGTTATTGACCTAATGGTCCTAAAATAATGGGTGGGTTTAAAATCTACTCTTAACAAAACATTCCCATTTTGTGGTAAACAAAAACAATTCGATTCTTGGTTGCTCTGTAAAAAAAATACACGATTAAATAATTGAATAAAATAGAATGTGCTCACATGTCGATGTTTTATTAATTATACTTATGTGAACTTTTATTATTCTATTATTATTTATAATTAATATTTTATTATATTTATTTGTTAATATTTGAGTATTAACTTGTTTAAGGATGTCTATGAGAAGTAGTGAGAGCTACCAGCCAATGCAAGTTCAGATAGGCGGGGCCTGTACGAATACGGGTGTGGAAAGAAAACTAACGCTAGCCGGGCCGCTGCTGCAAGGGTGGAGCTTTAACGCCGCCTCAAACGGACAAACGGAGGCAAGAAAAAAACTCAGATTCTGACATTTTACCAGCATTTTAGGGAACTTACACATTTTTGGCTGGGGACGGGAACTGTATACATTGATTACAGCCCGAAGTTGGACGACCAGAGAGGTCGAGGAGAACGGGGAGGTAAGGCGGCACCGCGAAAATGAAACGTCTCGAAAGAAACGTTTAGTAAAAACTTTGTGAAGGGTGGGAAGTTCCTTCCGACGAGTCGGACTCTCTCACTCAACCTTCTTATTTCTTCAATGTATGGCTTGTAATGTTCCTCATTCTCCTTGGAGAGGATGTTTAAAGTGCTTAATAAGGTAATGCTTCGAATAAATCCCTATACGTGTAGAAACAAATGAAGAACGGCTGCTGTTGAACCAAGGGGCAGAAATGTTTAGCTAACTTTAGCGGTGAGCTTTAACGGTTAACAGTAAACCTGTGGAAATGTGAACACGGAAGAATAACTTCACTTTCCGAAAGCCTTTTGTTAGCCGCTATCTGGTGGAAAGTTTTGTTTAAAGGAGTATTTAAGATGGCGAAAGTCTGTTACATGTCAGAGTCGGCGAAGTTGAGTTAGTTTCTGAGACTTTTGGCCCCTTGAGGTAAGTTAGCAGAGGTTGAGTCTCGGCCTGTAACGGTAAGCCTGACGTTGCGCGGCTCACAGACGTGTAACAGCCTGTGAGCGAGCTGGAGATCGTAGCTGAGCTACAAATCACCTTGACTGTCATACTCGCCATACTTGTGCATAGATTTGTAGATTAGAGGCTTCTGTAGAGGTTAAGTCACCGTAAAAGTCAGACTTGCTATCAGGAAAAGCTCAACTGCTTGCTTTCTGAAGTTAGCTTCTTATTGGAATTCCTCGTCCCACCTTAAATTACGTTCTGAATCAAACTGCTGCACCATTTAAGGTGGGTCGAGGCATTCCAACGAGAAGCTAACTTCAGCCACGTCTTGCTTCAGGTTTACTCTTAATGACGGGTCCACCTCTGTAATGTAGTGTCTTCATTATGCTACCCATACATTTTACAGTGCGCTCTGAAAGAGATTAGATCATATCTAGAAATAGTATTGTCTAATTTCTATATACAGTAATGTTAACTCTGTGTCTAAGGTATCACTTGCTTAGTGCTTTCAGCTACTTTAAAGGGGAATTCCACCATTTTTCCAAATATGCTGACGGATTTAGTTCTTGAGATGTTAAAAAAAGTTATCCACAGTGGTTCAGTGTGAAGCGGTTTTATTGTAGAGAAACTTGTAGACTTGATTTCTTTATAGTCCTGGTCATATGAACCAGGGGTTGCCATGTCTGCCAGTTTATTTGCTATCCAGCGGACTGACACATGTTTTTCATGAGGTAATAATTATAACTCTAAGAAAAAAAAGTTTTCTTTGGGGGTCTGCTTTACCCTACAATGCCCTGCAAGAAACCGTCCACCATGAATGAAGTAAAGTAAATGGGTTAAATCTGAATTCACAAAACTATCCTAAATCAATGTCCAACATCAGACAGAGTATATCTAACTGTTTCAAATAGTAACCCCATATTGAGGGAGGTTTCGAAGACATTAAACTTTTTTTTTAAATGTAAAGATGTCTGGTTCCTATCAGCACCACTGTGAACAATTCTTTGTAAGTTTCTTTAAAGAAAAAACACTCAAAATGACTGTGTTTACATCTTAACCCTTTAACTATGTCGAATTTTGGAAAAATCGGGGGCGTTCCCCTTTGAGGTGTACTCATTGCTAACATAGTTTGTGTAATTTCTGTAAAGAATTATTGTATAAGTACTGTAATTTAATAGAGTGTATTGTAATAGGATGCTTGGGAAAATTGTACGTGTCCACAGGGCCACTATGCCTAGTAGCAAGCATCATGTAGATTGGTACAAATATAATATAATTCAAATATAATGTAATATAGTTCATTCTGTTTTGTCTGTGCTGCTGCCCAAGTGTGTGGAAGCTGTGTAGGTCAGTGTGTGTGGCTGCAGAGGGGCTGCTAGACAAGTAGCCTGATACCGCCTGTGTTGTAGCCTGCAGGTATTTGATGGAATTGGAGTGTCTTATCAGGGAGCTAAAGATGTGTTATTGTAATATGTTTATTTTGTCTGTGCCAAATAATGATTTAGAAGTATATTTCATGCCTAAAGTAATGGCTCAGTGAAAATTCCCACTGTTTTTGCCTTAATCGATAAGTCAAAATAATGGGTTGAGCAAAAATATAATATCACCATACTTGAAGACATTTTCATGATACAGAATAAGTACCAATATTGTGTTGGTTTCTAAATTTGAAAAGTTGGCACAGGCAAAACAGAACCAGCAATGTTGTATGTACAATATTACTACAAAAAATATAATTGCAGTGATTTTATTCAATTCAGTTATACATGCCTTTTTCTTTTTAATGAAATATGCTGTTGTTCTGTGTTCTTTGATGATATCCACAATATTGTTGGGAAAGCATATTGTGATGTAACTTGCCACAATATAATACTGTCACATTACCCACCCCTAGCCAACACATGTTTTTTTTCCTCTTAAGCTTGTTAATTTCATGCTGGAGCTTAGGACTGGGCGGTATATTGTTGGGGTTTTTTTGCGATATATCTTTATACATTTAAACAAGCTATAGGATGAGACGATACCATTTATATTGATATAGTTTGATGTTTCATATTTTGTCTCATCATACAGCATTATATCTCTAGTTATTCTGAACTAGTCAGTTGTTACTCAGTTGTTGTCTCTGTTAACCAGCCAGCTAAATATATAGACCGATAACAGTCTGTTTTAATAAAAGCGTTTGTGACCTTTCAGATGTGGCTTTGACCTACGACTAAACATTAAGCTCACATCATAGGAAAAACTAAGATATATATTGTGTGTTGCCATTTAGAGATCTAAGTTTGAATGGGAGCTGCAAGTCTGATATAGTAGGCTAGATTTTCCATTTCTTGTTAAGTACACTAACCTCATAGCTGCAGTATCAACAACTTAAGAAACAAGCTTCTGGCATCAAACTTGGTAAATCATTTCTTTGGCTGAGCCATGTCTGTTCTAATGTCTATTTTTTAAATGTAAGTTCTGTCATTGGTTGTGTATTTTATCATTGGAAAGCCTTTTGGAGCGTATGTGTTTGCATGTCTGTATGTTGAGCAAGTTAAAATTGGTTTCTCTAAAAATAGTTCTCTAGTTGGACATTGTATAGCACTAATCAGCTAGTGACACTTAATTTTCTAAAAACTAAATGTAACTGTAACTGGTATCAAACATGGCATGTAACAGGCCAACCGGTGTGGTATAAGTATTAGAATAAAGTCCGATCAAGCACAATTGTCCCTGAACAAATATCTGTTAGTCAAGGTTTGTGGATGTTGTCACTGAAAATTGCTTTATGACCCGGCAATTAATTTTGTGTGACCCACATTCTGCAGAAAGTGGGCCTTGTTTCAGAGTTATCACTATGCCTTGATGGATTGAACATGACTTGGGGCGGTTCAGCCCAAGGCATTCTCTGGCCCCTTCCTCCTTTTTTTTTAGGTGGTTGAAAGAGCATTCAGTTCAATTACGTCTCACAGCGCCTCACACTTAGTTTATGTAAGTTGCACTCCTTCGCCAAGTGGCAGCTAATTTAAGGGAGCTGCAGGGTGGACGCTGTGTAGCTGGAATCAAGGATTATTGGGATGCAAATCTGCGTTGTGTGTTTATTCATTCAAAGATGATGGCTCAGTATGAAACTGTCTCTGTTCATGCATGTATCAAGGTTGTAGCAATAAACATGTTTTTAGATATGTACATGCAAAAACGATACAGTATATTTCAATTCAGAAGTACAAAACATTCATTTAGGCATTGCGGTTAAAATATATAATTAGATTTTTATGCAAATAGCCTAATTATGTAAATGTTAACTAAAGTTTGCTCTTGAACATTGTGCTGCTGTTGAGGACTGCTATTGTAGTTGTAGCACAAAATCCACTACTTATGTGCACTGATCATTTGGAGTAAATAATGTCCACTCAAGGCCTCACTCAATACTGTAGACTAATCAATAAAGCTGGAGGGCAGCTGGGTATTTAGAGTGGATTGCCGGGTTTATTGACTCTGGCTTGGTAAACAGCAGCATTGTCCCAGCAGTGCATGTGAACTTGATCCTCTTTTTATCATGCTCACTGAGAAAAATGCTTTAACTATTGTTTATCACCTTTTGATGTGAAGAGTGAGCCAATCCTTTCTATGAAACTATTATTCTTTAGCTTCTTGAAGCAGCTATTCAGGATGCCACTTGTATCTCTTTCCTGTCATTGTCCTGTAGAAAACTGTGACGCAGAGATGATGTTACTTACAGTGTATCATTGATGGAGACCCTGTCTTTTGTCTGCTTCTTCAGGCTCCTCAAATGCTGCCACTCATACATACTCGCACACTTCTCAGTTAACTATATGCTTCCCCCCCACAGGGATACATGGACTATATGATTATTGTATGTAAGACTGTTGTATGTTTACACAGTCTTGCTGAGTAGTTGTGCTTGTGTATGTACTTTTGTTTTATCTGTTATTATCAAAATAATACCAAATAGTTTTACACAGTGATGGGACTGAACGATTAATCTTGTTATATTAAAATCACAAGAGATGTCCTTTTTAAGCTTAGTAATAATCCATGTTATCAAAAAAATTCTGTTTATCCTAACACAAAGTTATTAGCAGTCAGAGGCAACCAGACCTCATTTTATCATGACCTCACAGCCAGAAAGTTTTGGCAGTGTGGTACAACACATTCAGGGGTCAAGCCTTAAGTCAGAAATGCGTGGATAGTCTGGTGGTCTGAAGTTGCAGTACATCAGCAACATGTCATAAAAAGTAGAAAACAATCTTGTGTTGTGTGTATCTATTAACTGATCAGTATAAATTAGTAATGGTATGCCTAAGAGTTGTTTTGTAATTGGTTGTACTAACAACAAATTAAAACATCAGACCTCATATTTGTTCTCCTGATATGTTCTGGTTAAGCTAGATAACTGGGCCAGTGTAGCTAGTCAATTTTAATTGTCAGAGCACAGTGCTATTGCTAGCTAGTATGCTATTTGTATAGCAGGACTGAAAAGTATTTTATTCATGACCAAAGCAACCTTTTTAGAGCAAAAAGGTTTGTGTTGAATCCCGTTTTGTATATGAGTTTTATTTAAAGAAATCAACAGCAAATAAAATGTTGTATATGAGCCTTTGTACCTCACTTAGTTTCACTAGGGTCTGTATTTTTGTTATATCAGCCGTGTTGATCTTCACCCGCCTCTGCATGTCAACAGAAAACAATTGTTAGCAGATGGTCATTTCACTTGTCAGTCAAATGGACCCTTTCTGTAGGCGTTTTATCAAGACATATTAGATACAATTTTCCGTTCTGTTCAGACTTGGTTTGTGAGACAAGCAGAGCACTGAGAATGTAATAAATGATGTGAACGACGCTGCTACTTTCTGTGCCTAAGCAAGTCCAATCTGGCAAGCATCGTCTGCCCCCGCCCGCTGCTGCATGCAACAAGGTTGCCATTGATGGCACACTATGTGGTATTGTAGCAGGGTGGTGGGGAATGAAGGCTCTCTTTGTCTGTTTGAGAGGGGCTCTGCAGGAGAATCCTGCTGAGACAAGAGAAGAGAGGTGTAGCACAGGAGGACAACCTGCTCTCTGCTCATGGCCCTCACCAGGAGTCTCTTACTAGCCACTCTAGATCACTTCACAGGCTAGCGATGAAATCAACCTACATCTGTGTGCATGTACAGAGCAAAAAACACCTTGCTGTCACATTGAACCATTTTAAGTTCAAAGGCTTCATTTACCCTTTTTATATTAATGCCAGTAATAATATTTTTACTTTTTTTGAATTTTAAGGTTGATTTTCTGCAATTGACACAGACCACACGTTTTTGATATGGTTTCAACTGTCATGGTTTTGAGAAAAAAAACATGAACCGTAGCTCACAGAATGGTCCATTTACAAAACATGTTCTTTGAAATTTGCATCAAAAGAAACAAGTATTGTTGAATGCATGTTTATGGACATTGAACTTCAACCAAGCTCTATTACCCTATTCTAGCTGCAACATGCTTGTCTGTGTCGGCAGTACTTTTTACAGATCTTTGCTAAAGGCTGACCCGTTTTAGTTTAATGTGCATAAAAAAGCTTATTTTCCACTCGACCTCAACCTGCATTAATGGACTAGCTCACATTATATGGCTGTGTGTTTTATAGAATAAAGATAAGCAATAGTGTGTAAAGGTTTAGTGCTTTTCTGTTCTTGCACACTTTCATGTGCTTATATTTGTCATTAGTTTTTAAGCTGCTTTTATTGGTTGTCTGCTTTTCAAAGATTCTACTTATGTTGAAGTGTAATTTCCTTAGTTTTCTTAGTTTTTGGTGACAACTTGGGTTACTTTGACAGCCTGGATTTAAGAAAGTGTTAAGACGTGTTATTTTTTAGAAGTGTTAATTTTTAATCATCAGTTTACATGCAAAGATTTGTAGCAGTACACCGCCCTATTGACAGCATACTAAATTGTCTTCCTTTAGCTCGTTCGCTGGTATCAGCTCTGCTTCTTCCCACCGGACCTCCTGCTCTGAGAAGTTTCAGGAAATTCCCTTAAGAACAACCATTCTGGACATTCCCTGTAGAAGCAGACAACCCATAAAAGTTAAACAAGTAACTCACAAATACAGGCTCCATGTGATTGTGATAAATCTGAAAATGGAAAATTACAGTTAGCGATGTGTCAATGATAATGCACAATTAAATGTACACTTTGCTTTGATAAAAATGGAAAGCTATGCAAGCGTACTTTATCTTAATGCACAATGCTTTTAAAATGCCAAACAGTAGCAGGGGACTTTGGTTTTACACACTTTACAGGAAACTTGTTATTTTAATATTATTAAGCTGTGCTAAGTATCAAAATCCAAATGTACATGCAATTTAGGCTTAGTGTGAAGAATTCCAATGAAGTAATTCCATTATCTTTGTCATTTGGTGCACTAGTGTTGATATTTCATTTGCACAAAGATTTAGATGGTTCAAGGCTAGCTTCATTTAAATTAAAATGCATTTCCAGAACTGCACATTTATGCCTTATGTGGTTAGGCATTAAACTAAACAGAGTTAAACTCACTTTTGATAAAAGATTCTTGTTGTGTTGTGTATACAGACGTAGTAGTCATCAAGGGGATATACTGTTGTGTTTCACTCTATATTCTAATAACAAATCGACTGACTAAAGACTAGACTAAAGAGTGTGCTGGCCCCTGCTTGATAGGATGACTGACAGGTTGGAAAGTCTGTGAAAATGAAAATGCAGTATATATAATATCAATGAGAAGAAGTTCTGTTTACATCAATCATACAAGTTGTATCACACCAACATGGATTTGGGTTTGTTTGCTGTTTGTTGGAGAACATTTGTCTCTGTGGTCTAGAAGTCGTTGCTCTCTCTAGACCAGAATCATTTTCTTGACAAGTTACATAATTTCAATTGTTTACTAAGTGTGTTTTAGAAAGATGAATTTACAACTACTACCAAACATCAATTAGAATTACACTCGGCTACACAAGCCCTCTCATTGTGGTAGCTCTGCTATGGCAGAACAGCTGTAGCAAGCTTCAGGAAAATGATGACTAGCCCTGGATTTATGCCTGGAGTGTAAGGCAAGTGGCCCGTGTTCTCTCCCCTTTAGGAGATTTGGACTTGTGGTTTGTTTCAAGGTGCAGGAGCCAGTCTAGTGCCTGTGTTTGGAGCTAGCCATATTTGGTCAAAGCAATACGTACAGTTAGTTGAACGGCGAGAGAAATCTTTTAGTCTGGAGGTCAGTTGGATTCTTGCAGCCTTTAATAGGTCATAGTTTGTTAAAACCATCAGGTCTGGATGACTGAAGACAATTTATTTTAATTTATTATCTCTTTATTGATTTCTTTGCCAATCTTACTTTTTAACACTAACCTTAATTTTGACATAAGTATAAGTAATGAGCCATTTATGTGTGCAATTTAGAAACTTTTTCCGATTTGGTGGATTACGCACATTTTCATTTTTTTTTTAAATCTGTATATACATTTTAGATGTCAAATACCATATCAAATACAATAGTACAAATCTGTTACTTTTATTACACACGTCCATAATTAGTGATTTCACCGAATGGCGTTTGTTACTGGAGGTACTGGAGTTGAAGGAAAGAGGCATTAGTCACTCAGCAGTGTGAACATATGATTGCCAAATGTCTAGATCAAAGGTCATTATGAGTCAACAAAGCAAAAGGAAATGTCTCATAAGACAAGGGCTGGAGCAAATGAGAACAGCACACAGACTGTCTTAAACTGGAATCCAGTATCTACTGTACTTTTCAGCAGTATCTGTTTTTATTCAGATGTTGTCTTTGCAAGTATCAGCAACATCCACCAGTGGGGAAAGTTCAGCAAGGCAACCAGCAGTCTTTGCTGCATTTAGGTCTGGTTTACATTATATGACACAACTGAAGTATACAAAAGCTGTCATCTTCGGCACTTGCCTAAGGGTGTACATCTAGCCGCAGATATCTGGGATAGCTGGAGTACTGTGTCGTAACTGGAACTGGAGTGTTTCCTAATAAAGCCAGTCTACAACACGTTGCTAAATTACTTGAGACCTATATGTGTGAATGAAAATGTCCTTTAGTACTAACTTTGGGAAAATGTTGTTTCGTTCTGGGACCAAGAATATTTCTCATGACTTTAAAAATACTTGTACTTGTATTTGCACACCTTTTGCCCTATAAATTGTTAATTTCATCTGGGTGCTATTTGATGTAAAAGATGAGTAATACAATTTTAATCTATTTAATATGTTTTAATCCATCCACACCTGTTTTACCTTTCAGGCTTTAAAAAAGACCAACGGCAATGACTTGTCTGGTCCTCTGAGTCTGTCTGTATATCTGTTTGTAAGAAGGTAAAAGCAGTGTTCAGCAGCATGTTATGCAAGCACTTACAGTCTTGCAGAGTTTTCAACTTTAAATAGCTATGAAGCTATGAACGTTGGTGTACATTACAGGTTGCGTTCGCAAAACAAAAAGCCAAAGCCTGCATTTCCTACCATTCTTTTTGTGTTCACAGTTTTGCAGTTGTGGTCTTGATGCAGGCCTTTAGGTAGTGAGACCAAGGAGCATAATTGTGGTTCAGTATCAGATGTTTGAAAGGGAATTTGGAGCAGACGGTCTTCAGTAGGGGCTAGGGGCAACAGCTGCATTTTGGAATTGTGGCAATGGACATGTAGATGACGGACCTTCAGATTGACTTCCTGTTGTGTGTGGGAATGCAACCAAAGGAATGTGAGACTTGTGTCACTGGCTATCACTGTCCGTGTTTTCTCATGATGTGTGAAGTTGTTCTGGCCTTTAAATGATTGCTTTCTGCTCTCTTTGCTTTTGTTGAGCCAAAAAAAATTATCCCATCTTGACCATCGTTCATTATATACTATATACTAATATACTAATGTTATGTCCAGTAGATCTAACGTAGAAGCTTTGCTGCTTTTATGTTTTTGTTTTACCAGGAGCATTTTTAAATTGTTCCTTATGTAACCTACTTAATGGCAAAGTTCTTAAAACAGGCTTGTCCCTTGAGACAGTTGAGTACAGATGTAAAAGCCCCCAGGAAAAGAAAAAAATGGCAATCCTCTTAACTAAGAATACTACTCTTTCTTTACAGGAGATCTTTCTTTGCATCCTATTTCCTCTTTTGCTTTTCTGCCATCTTTCAGCTGAAATCCTGAAAATGACAAGACTGTAATTTGACCTAGTCATCCATTCACAGGTGTTTACAACTGCTCGCCTTTAACAGTCCTGAAGTTAGAAACTGATGACTTTTTCCTCATCAGTAAGCTTTTTGTTCTCAGAGAGTTGAATTAGCTATTTTTGTTTCTTCTTAACATGTGTCATGCATCTTTTGTTTTCCACCTATTAGTATTTAAACAAATTGCTTACATCATTACATTATTAGATTTCTTGTGTAAGTAGTCAGTCTGGGGACATCTACGTACACACTGTTTCTCTCATTTTCTCATCAGTTCTCATCAGAACAAGGACAATAAGTTTACAAATGTGACTTCAATTGGCTTGATACAGAGGTTTTACAAGGACACAATAGCAGCAGGTTGATAGCATTTCACAGTTGCCACTGCTCTGAACTAAAAAGTAGTTCGCTGTTAATGCAGTGTTTTTTTTTTAAATGCAGTCTGTGCTGTCCTTTTCTCCTCTTGAAGTCCTGCCATCAAATTGTGAAGTACTGGTTGTGCCCTGCATAATGCAAAGTTTTGTAATTCATTTGCAGTCTGATTAAGTAGCTATTCACTTTCGAAACAAGTAAGGATACGCTGATCTGTTTTTTTTCTCTCTTTTATTATACCTGGATTTATAAACCAATGCAGAGTACCAATCTGCTAGATTTTTTTTCCTTTCTGTTCACTGCTGTGTTAAATTGTGATTATTCTTCTTGCTGTATCTAAGCTTCAAAAGAGAAACATAGGAATGCATGTTCCAGGTCGAAGTGGCCCAATTTTTTGCCTTAATGTGACGGATGTTTTTGAAAACTTGAGTCCTGGATTGGGTATAACTCATTAGTGGCTGTGAAGCATTAATGAAAACAGTTTAGAATCCATATGCATGTTGCTGTCATCATCCATTGTTGGCAGCATGGCAGCAGCAGCTAACTTGCAGTTTTTTGCCAGGAATAGCCTTGAAAACATGAAAGCATCTGGCCTTTTCCCCCTAATCGTTAACAGTTGAGAGCTGTTCAGAGCTAATGATCTTTGTGTTACAGGCTTGTTCTGCTAGTTGTTCATTTGTTGTTGCTGTTGTCCATGACGCATGTGGATCATTCACATGACACTGTTGATTAGGATGTGCATTTGAGGGTCGTTTCAGGACACAGGTGTTTTCGTACTGAAGACAGATCTTATACAAACAAATGTGCAACATCAAGGCACAAAAGACCAGATCTGACTATGAAGGCTTTATATAATTGCAGAAACTGCATGCGGCTTGATCCTTCTGGCTAATACTTGATTTGCACAACCTCTTAAAATCCAAGGCTCATTCGACCCAAAAGTCTTTTATTATCATATGGAATATACTGAAAACTGGCTGAGTGATACTTATAGAAGTTATAGAAGTGTGTTATATATGTTGTTGGTTACTAACAATTGAAGGGGTTAGTCAGTGTTGATATCGATCCAGTATATAGGATTGTGTCACTTATTAGAAGTGTTAGAAAAGATTTTTGATCTAAAAAGAAGAGCTTTACAATAATTTCAGTAAATATTTTGCTAGCTGTGTACTGTACCCATGCTGTTATTACTCTGTTTAATACAAATTTAATCATATAACGCTTTTTTAAACAGTGTTGTCACAATACAACTTTACACAAGTTTGAAAACATACTGTTACAACATGTATCCTCCAGTGAGCAAGCCAGAGGTGACAGTGGCAAGGGGAAAAACTCCCTCAAGACTGGAGGACGAAACCTTGGGAGGAACCAAGACTCACAAGTGGCGACTCATTCTATTCTGACCAAAAAGTATTTACAATTTATTAAGCCAACTTCAGAATAAAAGCTAAAGGATCTCTCTTTGAAGCCTGAATGTTAAAAGCTTTAGAAACTGCACAGGTAGAGGCTGTCTCTGACTGAGTCCTTGTAAAACGTGGGAGTGAACTGAAACAGTCCCATCATATCCAAATGAGTCCCGTTAATCTCAATGTCTACTCTGATAACCAAGTTTGAAACCAATTCAATAGCTCTCTCGTTTTAAGTAGTAAGTCAGCTTTCTTTAACCAGGTTTGTTACTGGAAAGACCTGGGTGGCATGCTAGTCAAGCTGAACCGTCTGTTTTTGTTTGTTCTTTTACATCTCATTGGTTTTCACTTGTTTCAACCCCACTGTCAGCTTTGACTGATCAGCCAGATACGGTTACTCTCTTGGCAACAAAATGTTCCAAATCAGCTCCCCGTTCACATTCCTCCGACCCTTGGGGAGTCAACAAAACGAGTGTGTTCCTTTTGCTCACTCTGTGACAGGGAACGCTCCCTTCCTCCTCCAAGCCTATCCTTCCCTCCCTCCCTCACTTCTAGCCTGGAGTCCGCTGAGGATCACTGTGGAATTCCAGAGGAATGTGCCGTGGAATTGAGCCATAAAGCCGCCCGGGAAAAGCAGCTCTGATGTCTTTGAAAGTTTGTGCCCCTGCCTTGGATCCACCACTACTGCCTGCAGATCAGACCTTCTCCTTTGGCATGCACACATTCACAAGAGTTACATGACATTGTTGAGGTGAAGGGGTGGGCAATATCTCGATGTGACACCAGAAAAACATTTGTATTTAAGGATGCTCTTTGAGCGTGTCATGGGTATCATCAGAATGATTCTGAATAATTCAATTTTATTACCAGTTATGGCCTGTAATCAACAACAGCCAGTATATGAAAACTACCTCGTAGCAAAGCAGGTAATTTCATGTCAAACGTAATGTGATGTTTTTCCAGTTGATTGATTTTTAATTGCAACATTCTATTAAGGACTATAAGAAGTTTTAAAAGCCTTTTAAAATGTGACACTCCTGTTATGCTGGAGCTTTTTTACCTTTTTTTGGCCATCTTGTTTCCAAAGCAAAATATTGTGAATTGCAAAGACATCAGAAAATATAATTTGCCATCTTGCCCAACATTAAGCAGATGTCCATTCTTTAAAAGACTGCTGGTATGTTTCAGATCATTATTGTTTGAGCACTTTATCAACCCTTTTGAAAGAAAAATGACATTTTCACATGCAGCCCTCTTAGTACATCACAGTTCCGTAATACTTTTCATTATTTTATTTTATTATTCATATTCAATTTTCTTTAATATCCCCCGCATCTCCTTAATTTTAAATACGAGTATATGACCTTTTAAAAACTATATTGCATCCATGCACCTTTGGTAGTTCTTTTGCTTTGAAAACTAGTCCAATTTACCATGGGCCTGAGATCCTAAATGCCTTTTAATTCTAGAACGTGAGAGTGGAGTCTCTGTTAATGTGTGCTGTAAGATTAGAGCTGCAGGATTTGCTCAGCAGATTATGCTCCAACAGATGTTCTACAGCTATTGCTTACATTCCCCTATGCTTAAGCCATCAGTTTGTTGAGGGTTCTGCCAGCAGAAGACATGGAGGAGCTCTGGTGAACTTCACATTGCTTTGTTGGAATTCACAGTTTGTTGGCACTGTTGCTGGGTCAGTGCGAGGAACTCTTGCCCAGAGCTTCAACCCTTTAAATGCTGGACACTATATCATGACGGTGGTGTCAAGATTGACACTTTGATATAAGTAGCTCTTATTTTAGAATGGAATGTTTTTGATTTACCATATTTCATATCATAATTTCTTTAGAAATAAGGTGTATGTGCTTTTCAGCCTAATGTCTGTCTGTTAAAGATGTTCATGGTAATAGCTGAATGCTACAGATGCAGCAGACCAAGATTAGGCTGAATACTGTTGGAGTCAAGACAAGTTTTACAGCATAAGAATGAGGACACTTGAAGCATCCCATATTTTGATGTACACAATTGTTGCAACCAGGACGCAAAGGCGTCAAAACTGGGTCTGAGGCGCCAGATGTGTGTTGTGTAAATACATGCTGATTCACGTAATGATTCCAGTTTTTGCTTGCTACCAGTGGACAGAGTTTGTTTCCTGGTGAGAGAAAGGTCTTCTGCCATACAGAGATAAGTGATATTAATATTCATAAATCGTACGGATAATGTTAACTCTATTCTGCAGTGGATTGATATGGAGGAGAGCTGTTAGATAAACCTGTAGGAAGACTAGATGCCTCAGCTTGTGTGTGGAGATAGCGAATAGCATGGAGGACAAACGTCATAATGTAAAACCACTGTCCTTCAAACTGAGGATTGGGGAAGTGACTCAGCAGTGTTACTGTTGCTGCTGAATTCGGTAAACTCTTCTATCACTACTTGTGGGCCTGTGTGTGAATCCAGCTTAGTATTAGCAGACTCTTAGAGAACCTAATTTGTATTATTAAAGTGCAAATTAAACAATATGTTTAAATTATTTAGCTAAAACTGAAAGACATAGGATTACCTAGTATCAAGAAACAGAACACTTTAAATATGTTGTGTGTGTGCTGCGGCACATCACTCTGTAAAGCCTAAAATAATAGTTTAAAGGTAAAAGGCATTTAGCGGGGAGTTTTTAGATCACGTCATGCATCTTTACATATTTATGTCACACGCACAGACTCAAAAGGAAGGTCTACAGTGCAAAATCAACATTATTCTAGTGAAGATATGATGGCTATATTGGATCATTTACTTACATCCTCAGAAGACACCACCAAGATTTGATTTGGTTCTCTGTGTTGCTCCTTCAGCCCTCACAAAATTCTGATTTTTGAAGCACAAGTGACATAACAGAAGGCTATTCCTCATGTTGCATGCAAATACATATTTCTGTTACTTTAAAGACATAGAATACTTAAAAATATCTTGCTTGTTTTGCACATTAGCAGCAAGATATCATTCAGCCCAACATGAACATGTGCTCCACTTGAAGAATCTCAATCTACCAGCATGTCTGACTGATGATTTGCCTTTTGGGGGGCATCTTAAGTCGAGTGACATTGCTTTGAGTGACATTTTCAAGCTCACAACTGCAGTTAACTTTTGTACATGATGTTTTATACCATGTTGCCATCACCCAGAGTAGATAAATTAGAACAGCACCACACAATGGACATTGTATGAGACACAGTGCAGTTGAGAGTTGTTGGCTATGGCTTTGCCGTGCAGTGGAGAACTGCTGCTTTAGTTTGCTATTCCAACTGATGAGCCCTGTTTATGAGGATTTGTGTAATCTCTTGCCGAAATGACATACCAGCTCAGGCAGCTTAAACTCCCTAGATCAAACAATTAAAGGCACACAGCATTTTACCATTTTGTGTGGGTTGTGTGGGTGTACATATTTAGTTCTCTGCTGACAGGCATTCGTGTTGGTCTGTGACCTTGAAATAGATATAATTACGGTCATCACTTTTCAAGAGTACTTCTGCTGTGGTTTGTGTTATTGGCTCTTTGGTGTACCTACATTTGATAATCGTTTTTGTCTACTTAATGGTAAAAGTATTTCTTTTAAAATGTGTTTCGCTTGACAGTTTCTCTTGCTTTGCACAGTGACACTTCGTAAGCTTTCGGTTGTGGTTGACCTCATCTCAAACGTCTGGGCTTCTAGAGCTTCAGTCTTGGCCCCTGCTTTGGGCTTGGCTGGAGAGGAGGCACTTTGACTGAGAGTGTTGACCTAAGATCACATTCCAGCCTTGTTTATGATGGGCATGGTTGCAAAAAAAATCTGATCCTGGACCAGCATTTTTATGCTATATGAATTATGGTTTGGGCTTTTTAAAATTGAGTTTATGTGGGGATGCCTAAGAAAGGCAGGGTTATTATAGTGTATTGGCTTAGTGGTTGCATGTCCTTTAAGGGTGTGGCAGGCATCATTGAGAGATGTTGTCACATTTGGTGTCACATTTGATTTGCCCATAACAGGTCATTCATTCCATGGTTTTGGAAGAATAAGTGATGTGATTTATTTTCCAAACTGACTCATGTGTACTAGGGCTGACTCTTTTTATGCTGCTTGTTCAGCAGTGTATTTGGTTCTGCAAGATTGGTAATTTTGTTTCATGTTTTTTGAAAAGTTGTTGGTAATGCAATTTATTCATCACACTTTTATTGTGCTTGAGTGCAATTTTGAAAATTTGATCAAAAGTTCAGAGCGCTTTTGCTTTTAAAGTTTAATTAACATTGGCATTGGGAGGCTTATTTGGTTGTTGGTACCTGACCATTCTTCGTTGTCATTACTCAGCATTTGTTTGATTTGATTTCTGTTTGGTATTATTTACTGTAGTAGTCTCTGACATGCCAGTTATTGTCACTGATGACTTCAGATAGCCATTATAGAGTCCTCAAGAGGTTATCAGTTTTCATGATGGAGTATGCAGTACAGCTGGTTGTGTCTGCAAGCAGTCTAAGTGTTGTAGACCTAATGTTGTTAAAGATGTGTGTAATTACTGTAAATCATGTCTTATTTATAAAAAGTGACCTCATCAGAGAAAAGCAGCAATGAAAGCTCTAGACTCCAGATCATGGCACATTTGGACGAGGTCATGACTAGACTTGGTTAAGGGTTAGATATACACAATGTCTAGCTGTGTGTGTGTGTGTGTGTGTGTGTGTGTGTGTGTGTGTGTGTGTGTGTGTGTGTGTGTGTGTGTACACAGGGTGTCTCCATCTCCTGACCCGAGGATGAACCCTTGTGTACTAAATGCCTGTGCTTTGCGACCAGGGCCTTGTTCTGTGAGATTTAAAGCAGTGCTGAATTTAGCAGCTGGTTAGCTGATAGGGCAACAGCATGCAGGAAACCAGCCCCAAAACTTTGGCATTACTGAGATTCCAAATTGACGTAAACAATTGGATAGACTGAATTTACAACCTGGCTTACCCATGCCTTGTAACATTAAAGCTGATAAAGAGCTGCAATAGCACTTTGACATACTTTAACTAACATCTGAGTTACAAAAGAGGTAGTTTTGAGACTATATCCAAGTTCCCCATGAACTCAGTACTTATTACTTTTGATCAGACATGTTTGCTTCTATTTTGCAGTGTAGCTATGAGGTTAGTGTATGGAAACAAATGATATAAGGTTATAGCTACCACTAAGCGTTATGCAAATTGCATGCCTACTATGCACTTAGCTAAATAATTGCACGCTTGCCCAAAAGAGTTTCAGTCTTCGCTGATTGACTGCCTTTACGTTTAGATTAGTTTACCTTTAAGTTAAATTGTGTTAAAGATTAAACTATGTACATTTGGTTCTTTCAGTTCTGTGCATTGCTAATTATGGAGTAACTGTATTTACAGATATGTTAAAATGTAAATATGGACATTATTTTGTCTTTCTTTAGATTTTTTTTGTATTATAATAATATGAATAAGAATAATAAGAATAATCTTAATAGCGTATAAACATTCTCACATTAAAAGAATTTAAAGTAAACCTTCTATATTTGTTTACAGCACCCTGTAAATACCTCTTACTTCATTAACAGCTTGCATGCAGTGTGGATCTTCTTTCTGGCTCCTCTCCTTGCGCCCTGGCGCCGATGTGAATGTGTTACTGAGTTAGTGAGCCTGTGCTCACGTTGCTCTGCCATATTCTTAGATCCTCTGCGATACGAGTATTCCAAAATTACACCGTCAACAAGGCCTTGTTCTTGCAGGATAGTGCCTGGGATGAAAACATTCTTTCACAGTTGAGTTTTGAAAGAAAATGAATGGACTATTCACTGATATTTGTTGTCCCCCAATTTGCTCTAACCTGACCTGAGGCAGACTTACAATATACAATCTCATAAAATTAGTAATGCCCTCTATATTTAAGTAGAAGTCTTTACCATTTTTCTTCTCAAAATTCAGCTATGCAAGAGAGTCCAAGATGCTGTCTTGTTGTAATTAAGTCAACATTAGCGTGATGGCAGGTTTGTTATTCCAGGCATAATGGTAGATTTGCTATTTTTTTCTAAGATGCCTAGATTTGCAGGTGTTGCTGTCAAAGAGTGCATTTTGCGGGCAGAGTATGATCAGCTCACTTTGTAAGCAGTTTTATGTGTGTTACGTTTTCTGTGTAAGTGTGATGTTGTGACAGTTTGGTATCAACTGTAATATTTAAGAGGATTTGGAGAATGCTTATGAGTTAAAGAAGTGCCTCGCTAACTACATGGATTATCTGCAGTGTGAATTTATTTTTATTGTGAGCAGCTTTGACATTTTAGCTGTTTGTTACTGTCTGGTTGCTTTCAACAGTGAAAGAGGTGCAGTTTTTTTTTTTTACTGTTTTTGCAGTTTTTTTTAACTTCCTGTTCTCCTCTGCTACACGGATTGGGCGGCGTCTAATTGAGGAGGAGTCACAACTGGGTGGGGGCTCATTCATATGGTTCACTTCCAAGATTAGAAATCCCATGTTTAGTACTTAATTCAACGTTTTGATCCATGCTAATTAAGAGATAAGAGTATAAAGAGTTTGAGGGCAAGTTCATTGAGTGTTTTTGCATATCTCCTCCTGTAATAGTGAGTTAGGACAGCCTTCTTTTAACACATTCAGATGTTTGTTTTTAAATCTTTGTTCCCTCCTTTTTCCATAAGCTAAACAAACCCTCCCTTCCTTAACTCTAGCTCGTAATTGCACAGGAAGCTGTACTCCCAGCTGTCGGAGAATCAGTGGTGTGTGTGTGTGTTTTTAGTGAGTTTGCGTGTTCCCTCTTCGCCTGCAGATGGCTAAAATTCCCTTTTATGGCATTGAAGGGCTTTTCAAACAGGAAATTACATCACAGCATGCTGTGGCAGAGCAGGAGCTGCTTCTACTGTGCAGCATTCCACACCACATGAGTCGTCGCTTGTCGAGAACAAAATCCTGATGCTCAAGTCATCCTGTCTCAAACAGAAATAGAAAGGAAACTTTTACAGGCTGTGTGTTTGTGTTAAGATGTTATTACATCTGTGATGAAAATGAGTGGCAGCCCCAGAAATAAAATAATTACCCTCAGGTTTGTTGGCCGTAAGCTAAGTAGGAGTTATATTAGCGGTTGTTGTCATGCAGACAGGGATCATTTAAAGGGGCTTTCATCATGACTGCAGTATTAATCCAGGGCGTCAGTGACTGTTTACAGTTGCTAAATAGACCTTTTTGTAGTTGGCAACATACACAAAAACTACATTACACTCTGTAGGGAAAATGAATGAATGGCATTTTGAAAATTATTACTATTTGTTTTAAATATTGTTAAATTATTGTTATGTTATTATATTATACTGTTTTGCTTTTTGTGTAATAATAAACCGAATTATGTGTTATGTTAAATATGCGGCAAAGGCCTTGGTCTTAACATTCCTATGAATGTGCATGGCCAACAGCGATTCTTAACCAATTCATAAGGAATGCCCCACAAAATACACCACAAATCAAACTTATTTTCTATATATTACAACATAAAATAGGTTATTTTGGGCATTAACTAAGGGTTATTGAGGTTGTTTTAAAAAATCCAGCCCATATGTGCATGCTGGGAGAATTGGTGTTCCGCTTAGTCCCCTCTATTCACTTCCCCTTTACAAGTTAAATCGGCAAGCTCACACAGTGAACAGAAACTATGCCAAGTAACATCAGAAAGTGAAATACAGTGAAAGATCTTGTAACTATAAGTCATGCAATCTGACCTGTGAGGACTTTGTAGAAGTTTAAGCACCAGATAATTTATGTTTACTATGCTAAAGGGATGGTAGCTTTCTTAATTTTCCAGCAGAACTAAAACGAAATGTACAAAAGTACAGATTATGGTTACCTGGTTACTTTCAAATGTGGTCATAGGCTGTGTTTTTCATCTGAGAGAAGCAGGTTCAGCCACAGCCTTCAGGCTAAGGGCTTTGGTGTAACTGCTGGCCTTCTAAGTAAAATTACTAAAGCTGTCTTCTGTGAAATGTGTTCTACTTTGTGTTGTAAGTGATGCCGCTGATTTGCGATAAACAGATAGACACTAACCACACTTAAATCGCAGCTGTAATATCGATTAGAAAAGTTAGATAATTTTAGACAATTTGATATTTTCTCCAAATCATTTGGCCTTATTCTTTAACCACCTTACCCGCCTTGTTTACTTCCAAGTCTAATGCAGCTGATAAGGCTAATTTACTTCTAATTCTAATAAGGCTATAAGGTTGTTTAGTCCAAATTATGGGCATAGAGAGCCAGTTATAGTACCAGCAATGTTCATTAAATATTATCTGATTCCATGATGAGGCTAAAAGTTTCATCTTTTTTTCTTGTCTCAAGCCATAAAAGGGCATAATCTTGTCTTCCTTGCCAAAAAAAACAGGCTTAATTTAACTCACAGTTACAATGTTAATCAGAAATATCTTAATGCCATTAAGGCTACTATGTTCCTGGGCAGCAAGAAATAAGGCCGTGTGAGAAAGTCAACTACTGAGACATGAAAGTTCTTCAGTAGGGAAGTTTTATAGCCTTAAAATCCTGTTCCGTTCAAACTGTTCACTGATTCATGCATCAAATGTGTTCAACTTATATTTGTGAATGAACTCAAAATAGACATAACGTCATAGGACTGACGGTCTTCTCCGATTCTCAGTCACTTTGCTGAGAAGGAAAAGCAGGTCTGAATCAGTATGAGTGTGCTGACTGCCAGTGATATAAATCAGGTGCTCTGAAGTGCTCTGAATGCTCCATAGCACTGCTATCAGTTCCACACTGCTGTTAATGATGACTCTTTTAAGCTGCCAGGTTTCAGTTTCTGATCTTTAGCCATTACCTATTAATGGTTTATTACTTGTTTTCTGCTTCACCTCTAGTTGGTTATATTTGTCGTGTTATCCATTCCATTGGTAGCTTGTGTCTGTGCCTATTTCCCAGTTGATGAACAAATGTAAGTCTTTTTCTTGATGGGCGCCTTTGCATTAGCAGTCAAAGTTACACGCATTTTAACAAAAGCTTGTAGATAAAGAAGACTGGTGTGACAAATCTACCCTTTTTTCCCCACTCCCAGATACATCAGACGACCCCAGACAGCCATATCCCTTTGGGAGGGCCTCTACCATCTCTAGAAGATTTTGTCAGGTACTGTTTGCTTTTGCTTTTACTTTTATCGCAGCATCTTGAAGCATGCATGAGCTTTTTCTCTTTTTTTAACCAAAGTCCTTCTACTCAAACATAACCTGGATCAAGTTATTCAGAAACAATCCATTGGATTTTGATTAACAATTTTTAGTGTAATTAATTGCAAGGCATTGTAGTTAAACTGTCACAGGTAAAGATTTGTATAGCCTTTGTGAATGCCAGTGTGGTGTTATGTATGTAGTAATGATGGCTGCAACTTGTGTACCATGTTGTGTCCTAGACCTGAAGACAATGTCAAGGGCCCGTTTAGTGACAGCAACCAGCTGTGTCAAAGGTTGCCCAGGGCAATTAGCATGCCTTTCACAGTCTTGTCTTATTTTTTTATTTATTTATTATTTTTTTTAAATGCTGGATTTGTTATAAAGCTTCACATTATTGCCCTACTTTATAACTGTATTGTTGTGTCATGGTCATTTGAAGTGGTTTCACTTGCACTGTTATGCAGATATACTCTAGTGACCTTACTGTGAAGTGTCTTGTACCACAAATGCTTACGTCATAGCACTACATGCCATCTTGTATCACTCCTCCCTTTTTTTTTTTTTCTTCTATGTGACCCTGCCCCTATAAATACCACAGTCAAACATGGGCCTTATGGCTGTGTTAAGTAGGGGTTTCAGGCACACATGCTGAAGTTCACAGCCTCACAGAAACAAACACATATCATACCTTAGACTTTTCACACAATTTAAAGCATACATCTAAGAAGCATTTTTACATACTAAGTGTTTGTGTACTTATTGCACAGGAATGAGACACAAGTGAATGTAACAATGAGGATGTTTGTCATTGCACTGTTTTATATCTCCAAATGTGAGGAGTGGTCCAAATGTATGTACCTTATGCCTGGTTCACACTACATGACGTTTTGAGTGGTCAGGTCTTTGTGCCGTTCATACTACATGACTGGTCGTGCTGTAATCACAAGTCTTTTAGTTGTTGCGGCTTTGACACTACATGACTGTTGGCGATATGAGGGTCATCAATTACACGATTTTCACCCTGGGGTATCGCCCACTCATCTGGCTGCTGTCCAAAAACATGTTTCTTGTCACAAGAACACACAAGAACTAAACTCTCGTGAGAACTAAGCGCTTGTGAGAACTAGCGAACATAAGTTATTTCCAAAACGGACTTCAGCAAACAAGCAATACACATTGTTACTGCGCTGATTTGCAGTGCCAAAAAAAGAAAGAACAGGAGCGAATATAGATAAGAAGATGGACGAAGGCTCTCGTAGCCGCTGTTTACTGTTTCGTGCTTCTCCTCAACTGTTGCGTGGCCCACAGCTGCAGAGAGATTGGGTCAATGGTGATGCGGTTCTCTCTTTACAATAAGTAAGTGTAGAACGTAGGACTACGATTAGAACGTAGAACGTAGAACTACGATTAGCCACATGTGTTTACACACAGCGGAATTTGACCTCCGCATTTAACCCATCCGTGCAGTGAAACACCCACATATACACACACTAGTGAACATACACACTAGGGGGCGGTGAGCACACGTGCCCGGAGCGGTGGGCAGCCCTTATCCACGGCGCCCGGGGAGCAGTTGGGGTTAGGTGCCTTGCTCAAGGGCACTACAGTCGTGACTTGCCGGTCCCGGGGATCGAACCGGTGACCTTCCGGTCACAAGGCCGGATCCCTAACCTTCAGGCCACGACTGATCGTGATCCCATACGTGATCCCATACGTGATCCCATTGGCTGTAGCTAGACGCAGCTGTTCACCTACAGTCGACCACTCCGTGACTGCTCGGTGAGCATCTTTTAGCAATTCACACTACACGACTGTGCAAGTTCCAAGTTGATTTGCCTCCAAGCAGAGGTTTTTGTATGCGATCTATAAAAAACAGTGTGCGACTGGAAAATCAGGCTAAAATAGTATGACGCCAAAATGTAGTGTGAAGCAGGTATTATAGGTACCATGCTGCGCCCATTTAGCATTTTAAATTTTTGTATAATATCTGTGTAGAACGTGTTTTACACGCCCATTTATGACCTGATAATTGGACCCTAAAATAAAACGAGCTGTTTTTCTTTTTTGGTTTATGAATACTGATGAGCTGTGTTCTGATTTGCTGGTTAACAGTGAGACACCGCGATGATCTCACAGAACCTACAAGGTTGAACAAGAGTAAAATGTGCAGAGCGAACTAACAACTTTGAATTAAAGCTGTTTGGGATTTTGTTTAAGTTGGCTTCCGGTTTGCCATCTTATTTTGTCAATTTTTCTTTTGTAGCATTTAAGGTGGATTTGTATTTGATGTGGGGAGACGACAGCATTTCAGGTTACTGCTAGGTCGGTTCTATGTACTGAGCTTATTCAGCTATGTAAATACAGTTTTCCATTCTATGACACCTTTATTTAGGTGGGTCCATCTTTTGGCCCAGCGCACCTCCGGAGCTCTTGAAAGGCGTCACCATCCACCGTGTGCGACTGTATAATTTTACCTACCCATGTGTGATTTCCTCAGACTGCACATTCTCTTGGAGAACATGAACATAAACGTGATCTTATATCTTGTGGATGTTTGCTTCTAAATGATCATTGTTGTATATTAACATTAAGAAAGACCTATTTCACACATTAAATGACCTCGTGTTTAACACTGTTTATGTAGTGCATACCATTTATTCATTTAAGTAATACATTTGTATGTAGAGTTTGTCACATGTTGCAACCAGCAAATGCATGCAAGCAGAACATAAATGTGAAACCAGCAGTCTCACCCGCTGACACATTGTTAGGCCCTCATCTCATAAAAAGAAAGGCGATAACCACTAGTTTAGCTGAGCGGAAACCTACACATTCATTTGAGTCTTGCTTACTGGTCTTCACTTAGATTTTTGTGTTTTTGCTTCAAGTGGGGGTTTTCATAGGAAGGATAGCTGGGTTGTGCAGGGCCTCGGTCACTGACCCAGGAACTGGATGCTTTCCGGCCTGCACAAGGCCAAAGTGTTGTCTATTTATATCCAAGCTTGGTCAGAACTCAGACTGGCGGCTCATAGCTGCAGTGTTCTTTGTTGGTCATCAGTCTTTATTCATGTTATACTTTCATTAAATTGAGTTTTTTATTTTAGTCTTTTCTAAGCACTTTCACACAGATTCAGGCACATTGGGATGCCACTGTTGTTCTCTTGGAGGTTTGCTGATGGTGTCTTTGTTCTCCATTTTTCTTTTTTCCACACATTTTTGCTGTGTGAGAGGCATGCAGGCTGGTTGTCAAAGAAACTCCAACAGAGGAATGCGCCTCAGTGTGAAAATGGGATATCAGTAAGAGGAGAACCAGCTATTAAAATGTCCAATCCAGTAAACAATGTGTTGGGCAGTCCCCTCTCTTTCATTGACCATGCAGTAACACACTTAATGCCGTTCTATTGCCCTCCTTTGTTGTAGGAACACACAGTTAATCATTTAGATGCTTTATAAATCTTGGACTCAAATGGCTTCACAATGGCCTGTTTCAGCTAGCGCACACACACGTTGCTGTTCTTCTTCAGTGTGATCTGCTCTGAGACCTCCATTAATAGAGCGCCTTGTCTTTTCATTCCCTTTACTGCACATCTTCAGAAACAGATGCCCTGACTGCAGTGGATTCCAGGGCATTTCACCCCCCGTAATGACCCTTTTGAAGTAGCAATGTGCCTTCCAATTAACATAATTATTGCTTATCTTCTGATGTAATTAACCCTGATGTTAAACCTTTGCCTTGAAATATGGTGCCTCTGGAAACCACCTTTATTTTGTTTTACTTTATTAATCAGACTAAATCAGACTTAACATGCATAATCATAGTACAAACCATAGTAATTGTTACGTACCGTTGTCACAACTCGTTCTTTGTGATGAACATAAACTGCATTCTTAGCATTGTAGCAAGCATAACAATTAAGCCATTATTCACCCAATCCAAAATCATATCCTATTAGATTTCAATTCAGAACAAGGATGTAAGCATATATCTTTAAGATCTAGTGCAATATGGAGACTTTGCATTGTGAAAAATTGCTAGTTTTACTGTGACTTGACCAACTAGGAGTTGGTGGAGGTGAAATACCCCCTTCTCTTGTGGACCCTTTTTAAAAGCTGCAGTGAGAAGCCCTTTGAGTGAGTCTGCCATAAAGTCTGCCCTCCTCTCCTATACCCACCCCCCACTAAATTTAGAGACAGTAGAGCTGGAATGTGGCCCGGAATGCTGCCATCCACAGAACCTGTGCCAAAAGAGAGAGATGGTGAGAGCAACAGAGGGTGATAGAGGGGCACCCATGGGATGCTTGCAACACTAAGTGTGGAAATCAGGCCTAATCTTCAGTCTTCTACAACATGCTAAATCATGCATACTGTTGCTGCTCCTTCAGGCATGCCACAAGCAATAACAGTGGTCTGCAAGTGCTTCTGTGGACTTTTACCTCAGTCATGTCGGTATTGTTCACTACTGATTTGTGTTATAATAAATGTTAATTGAGTCTAGAGTTGTTTAGTATTTGGGTTAACCTCAGCTTTTAACATCCTAAATGCCATTTGGTAAACTTGTTTATGACTTGGTCAGTATTTCACAAAATGTTTGTGGTTTAAAAACGTTCTTTGTTTTCCCAAGTTACATTAGAATACATTTTCTGAGAAACACCCCAAAGCAAAATGGTGTTCATTTCACAAGTGCTTTAGAGGAACCGTTTGAAGAAGTTTATTATTTTGGCTGTGTGGTTTGCCTCTCTCACTTTCAGATTCAAAATGGTTCCTCTCTTTTTAGCCTGTGTTGTTCCTCTTTTGGTAGATGCTGTTTAATGTAGAACCTTTACTGCAATTGCCGCGCTCAGTGCTCGTACAAAGATAAATAAAAAACTAAAATTTCAGTGCTCTTAGCTTTTAGCCCATTTCTGTTAGTCTGTTTGTCTTGACATGTTCATAAACTTGCAAAAGCAGACAGTGTTTAAAAATATAAAAACTAAACCTAGAAAGCCCAAGTTGGATGTTGCTGTATTTACATCTATTTTAGATAGGCCTGAGCAGACTGAATAAATGTGTTCAGTGTTTCAGTTCCATTGTGTTTTCTTGTTAAGCCTGTTGTTGTTGTTACCAGTTTGCCAAACTTCTTTGGCCTTCCTGAGGCCGTTCACAGCTGGCTGTTTTGTTGCACACTGTGCATAGTGTGTTCTTACAGAGACATGTGTAAGTGCAGGCTTGAAAAAGATGTCACTCTCTAAGAAAAAAACTTGTACCGTTAATAGGTCTCTAGTGCTGGAAATTTTAATTTTGGGAAGTTCCAATTAAGAGTTTTTCTCTCACTTGTCTGGTGTCATACAATTGGGCTTTAGTTATTTCTTCTCATAGATTTCGCTGTTGGGGCATGATCGAGAGATATCGTCGTCCTTTGATCCTGCTTCTGACCAAATAAAATATTCATGCTATTTTTGAAGTTCCACATTTCTGTAATTCAAGTTTTTGTGTGCTTGCTACAAATGCTTTGCTGTGTTTGTCTTCTTTAGTATATCTAGTTACATGCAACGTGTCAACAGCAGAAATAGCTCAGTTAGTATGAGAGGCTGTAAGTGAGTATACATGACAGCAAATTATATGACAGTATTAAAATATGACCCAGTATTATATCGAAGATAGATCAGTTTAGGATGAAGTAGAGCTGGGCGATCTGAACTACGGAAGCCTGAAGGGGGGCCTCGAAGGCGGAAGTTAAAACTTAAAGAAAATCGATTTTCATGAAAACACATTGTCTTTAACTGTAAATTCAAATTAATCGATAAAATCTATTTATCGCCCAGCTCTAGATTGAAGGTAGCTCCTTATTCAAAAATCCCCCTTCTTTCTATGTTCCTTGTTTCGAAACATTATTTTAAAAGCCCTTCTATGAAGAGGAAGAAAGTACTTTCTAGGTAAGCACAGTGTTGGACACATGGCTTTCTACTACTGAGAGAAAGATAGCACGTTTTTAGTAACACTTACTAATTCAAGCAAATGTAACACACAATCAAAGTATTTATTAATAATAATAATAATAATAATAATAATAATTTCTGCCCTTAGGTGCAAATGCTTTAGGTTTTTCTTAAATTTCTAAAATTTTTCTTAATTAAAAAAAAAAACTTAGATGTCCAGATTTTAAGGTGAACCTAATCAGTGAGTCAGGAGGCAGTGTATAAAAGGGCTTGATGTAGATATCAATTTAGGTGTCATGTGCATAGCAGTGGAACTGAAAACCATGTTGATGGTGATATCGTCAAGTAGAAGTATGTAAATGACAAAAAAGACGGGGTCCAAGAACTGAACCCTGGAGGTGACCATGAGACCTATATGACCTGAAAAAGGACAAATTGTTGCTTGTTAGATATGACCAAAACCAGGCAATTGCCATTTCAGTCAAGTTTCCTTTTATAAGATTTCTTTATTTTTTAAGAATAAACAAACGGATGTCTTTTTTATGGTTTTTAAGCAGACATATCTTGCTGTTTCCTTTTTACAGGTTTAGCAGTCACGTAGCCAGAAGAGCGCAGTCATGGTGGCGCTGTCACTGAAGATCGGGGTGGGAAATGTGGTGAAGACGATGCAGTTTGAGCCCTCCACCATGGTGTATGATGCATGTCGCATCATCAGGGAGAGAGTTCCAGAAGCACAGCTTGGCCAGCGTGAGTCTTTCTTACCAAATCTCACATTTAAATTCGTTTTTTTTTGTTTGTTTTGTTTTTTATTTGTTTTCAGTTTACTCAATATCACCACACATTAAAACACAAGCATTTGTTTCAGAAATTGTTCTTTAAGATCAAAGGCCACACAGGCAAATTTTTATTACTGCAACAATAAAATGCCTTTGAGCTGTGCTTTACAAGATTAGAACTACTAAATCGCAGCAGTATCTATACCCATGCTGTGAATAAACTCTTAAGTGTGTCTTGGGGTGTCAATGACTTTAAAGTAGCTCTTATTTTAATTTAGTAATTAGCTGGCTTTGATTTCTGCTAATGTTCTAAATTATTTTTATATGTGGTTCTTACTCTCTTAATGCCTTGTGCAGTATGACTCCATCTTGAGGAAGCATGATCTCCCCATTCCAGCCTTTATGAATATAAACTATTCCATTATTTCATAAAGGCACACCCTGGCTCTGGTAGTGTTTATCTGCTTATTTCATTCCATCAGTCAAGTGATCTAAACACTTCACGCATCAGCCAGAAAATTCTCCTCCCTTAATTGTCTTGCATACTTTAGTACTGACTAATCAGGACTGTTGTCCCTTTAAAAGCAAGTCTGGATTTATATTTATAACATATCTTCTTGTTAGTAGATTCAATAGATTGTGAGGCAAATCCAAACTTCATGTCACCATTCTTGTTCCGAAACGTTTGATGGTTGAAAGGTCTCACTAATGACATCAGCTTCTGTAGTACGGCCAAGGATTCCCCCCTTCAGTCCCCTAAAAGTCCCTCCTTTCTGAAGAATGAATGAATGAACACTGTGAAATAACTCAAGAAATTAAGCACAACTGCAAAGGCACTAACAAAGTTAGCTAGATACTCTGCAGCAGTTTGCCTCAATCTGGGCGTGGCTGGGTCTTACATAATAGCTTCCCTCTGGACATACTTCTCTCCATACTTGTCCTAACCTGTGACTAATGTTCCACTTTGAAGGCCTGCTCTTAGCCAACATCAACAGCTAATATGGAATGTTCAGTGTCTTAAATAGGCCTTGCACAGCCCTGGCAAAGCACTGCAGGGAGACACTATCTAGATCCCCAGGGAAAAGAAGCTAAGCCCTCATGCCAAGCACACGAGAAAGAAATAGCCAAACTGCCCTTGTGGTTAGAAGATTCAAACCACGTTCATAATTTGAGAAGTGCTTTGGGGCTAATATCTAGTAAGTGCATTTTGGTGGCTAGAGTGGGCTGTATTATTTAGTTAACAGACACTGAAGTGGAAAAAAAAAATCTCAGCATCCCCTCAGTGCTATGAGCAAAACATATAAAAGTTTATGTTAATGAAGTCCTCTCCTCTCCATACACACACTGCAGAGTCACCCTGTCCTGGTCATAAACACAGATTCCACTGTGGGTTGAAGAAGTTCTGACTATTCTCTGTCCTTTTACAGCCAATGATTATGGCCTGTTTCTGTCAGACGAAGACCCAAAGAAAGGCATTTGGCTGGAGGCAGGGAAAGCCCTGGACTACTATATGCTGAGAAATGGGGTGAGTGTGTCAATCTGTCATTCAGTCATCCTGAGGCAAGAATGTCTGCCTGTAAGCACACATCTACACACACCTCTGCTACATGGGCTATGCTATGTAGGAAAGGTAGTAGTAGTAGCTGTCTGATCAATGATGGGTTGTGTGTGAGTGCATGCACTAACTTTTTGGTTTGGATTTTAATATTTAATAGAGCATATTTGTCATGTACATAATATATTTTAAGTCACTTACATGAAATATTGTTGTTGTTTTTGTTGTTGTTGTTACATTATTTATTATTTACAATTGATTTGCGTTTAACTTGAAGGCCCACAGGCAAGGATACTGTCAGGAATATTAGATATTGTAATGTATAGTGCAGTTCCCACTCCATCCCACTAACACACTGTACAGCTTTTACTGTTAGGTTAAAAAGTTTAGTTTAATTAGCTCTAGACAAAGATGATTTTAAAAAGCCATCTTAGAAGATATGTGGATATTGTTTGAGTTTATAATCTGAAAACCACCACTAAACAGTTTTTTATTTATTTTTTTATAGCTGTGTGCTAGAGATAACTTCTGTGTGATTGTAAACCAGGAGTTATTCATTATAATTTGTAGAGCTACTGGAAAACGTTAACCTCTACTTTAAAACAGTAACCTCTGGACAAAGGCACTTCTAAAAATAAATGGCAGGTCAGCCAAAGTGGTAATCGTTTGTCATTTTCAGTCCACACCTACATGTTTTGGCAGATTCTTTCTTATTCTGCAGTGGTTTCTTGAAGCTTGTTCTGAAGTGGAAAGTGATTGAGCAAGGTTTTAAATAAAAACAAAGCCTTAAGCAAGTGCATGTTTTTGAAGTTGCAAGTCTTAACATGGTTCACATATGATATAATCACTTACTGGGGCTGTTATAATACCTAGTTTTTGTAAGCCTTGAGTAAGAAGTCTCTTATCACCTCCTCTGAATGTGTTAGGAGTATATCTAGTCCTTTTGAAAGTTACTGATATATAAAGCTGATATTGTTAAAGTGTCCATTCTTTTTTTTCTGTGTGTTGTGTCTAGAGCAAAGTTTCTCAGTTTCACTCCAGCAAGAAACACTCTGCTCTGCTGTGTCATAGATTATAGAACAGACTGGTTCAGTCTAAAATGGCCTCAAACCCCAAGTGACTTTGCACAGTTCACATTTAATTAGTTCCAAAAACCACTAATCATGGTCAGTGAGCAGTTGTATTTAATCAGGATGTGTCCCCTGTATGATATAAATTCTGTGTCTTCTGATCTGCAGGACACACTTGAGTACAAGAAGAAACAGAGGCCACTCAAGATCCGCATGTTGGATGGAACAGTGAAAACAGTCATGGTAGATGACTCCAAAATTGTCAGCGACTTGCTCATGACTATTTGTGCCAGAATAGGTAAGCCAGGTTGCATGTTACACATACTTTGTGGGGGGATTTTGTTTACGTCAAAAGATAATTTTAGCACATACTTGCAGTTACTATGAAATCATGTGGTGACTTATGAAAACCTTCTTTGCTCTTCAGGCATCACAAACTATGATGAGTATTCCCTGGTGCGGGATGTGGGTGAGGAGAAGAAGGAGGAAACCACAGGAACACTGAAGAGAGACAAAACCCTCCTGAGGGACGACAAAAAGATGGAGAAACTTAAGCAGAAGCTTCACACTGACGATGAGCGTATGCCCGATTATCATCACTAGCACTAGTTTATATCAGGCTCTATCTAACCCTTCTGACCAAAATGAAAACTCCAGCGCGTTCACTCCTTTACTTTGTAGAGTGCACAGATGGCACTTCAAATAGCGTTCACTTCTGTTTAATTCTCACATCTTGCTTAAGTTGGTTCACATAACATTATTTCATGATATGTTTACTCATATGAAAGCAACTAATTCTAAAATCTTGTGTGTAGTGAACTGGCTGGACCATGGGCGGACGCTACGTGAGCAGGGGGTTGAGGAGACCGAGATGCTACTCCTCAGGAGAAAGTTCTTTTACTCTGACCAGAACGTGGACTCCAGAGACCCGGTTCAGCTCAACCTGCTTTATGTACAGGTATCAACTACAACTATCATTACAGATGGGGGTACACAGCTGCTTATTTGGCTTGGTCGTTGAGAATCGAGTCCTGTTTTGTTTTTTTCTCTTAACATGAAAACATACATTTTCACAGTTCATGGCTAATTTCACAAGATCTGCAACAAAATACAGAGAACATACTTGTTATCTGCAGAAGATCACACAGCTCTTGACTTTTGCAACATACTCTGACTATTGTGAAAGTATATTTTGTTTAAAATGTGATTAAATTTGATTAATGTATATAAAGCCATAACAGTAAGATCTACAGTAGGCATGTGGTTGTATGTCCGTTGCTGGATTTTGATATTTTGATCAAATGTGGAGTGTACTTTTTTGAAAAAGTCCTCTGAGCTGGACCTAGTGACCAGATGCACCTGCCTTGTCATGCTGATGGATTAGTGTACTTGGTGGATTACATTAGATTTATTAGGAGCCTGAACTTTGGCTACCATCGCAGATTTCCCTTTATTGCGTAGAGCTTCTCCTTTTACAGGCACAGTCTGTGCTATGAAGAGCATTTCACTCTGACCAAAGTAACTTCAGCTAAAGTAACTTTAAGCTCCAGTTTATCAGTTTGTTACCTTTATTACTGTATTTATTGATTAATGATTGGCTTTCTTTTGCCATTTTAATCTAAAATGCATATTAAAAAGTCCATGACTGAAAGGTACAATAGTATAATAGTAATATTCTCTAGTTGTCTTCCTCCTGATGCTCAGTATTATAATTGTGGTGATTTTGAACGTTAGAAATATAGTTTTTTTTTTTTATGAAAATGCATAAAGTGTTGAATTTTCTGTGCAGGCTCGGGACGATATTCTGAATGGATCCCACCCTGTCTCCTTTGACAAGGCTTGTGAGTTTGCCGGTTATCAGTGCCAGATCCAATTTGGCGACCACAATGAGTCTAAACACAAACCCGGATTCCTTGAGTGAGTCCTTTGTGTATTATTTATTTCATAATTTTTCATATACCACTTTACTGAATAAAGTTTGTGCTGTGTATTTAGCTCTATTCGGACAGGATTACTTTTACATTTCGTGCTAGAACTGCTACAAGTTCTAGCAGTCATTTGATATTTTTAGTTCCGGCTGGATGTTTGGTGGATTTTCTGGCACGTCACATCTTCATCATTTACTTATTTATAATAGAAGCTATAAGTATAGCTATATTCACATATAGCTACACATTATAATCAAAGAAGTCTTTTAATATGCCCATTAACACTTTTTTTCCAATCTCTAAAGTCTTAGTTTATTAGTCTTAATCAAAGCATTTTCATTTAACATGTGCGTACCACTTTTATAATAATCTTCAACATCAGATTTTCATTACTTATCTCTTTATTCCCTCTCCAGTTTGAAAGAATTCCTACCTAAAGAGTACATCAAGAACAAAGGGGAGAAAAAGATCTTTCAGGTGAGGAGCTTGAGTTTGGCGTGTTGGTGCAAGTCTCTTGAGCGAGGTCGTTCTGGGGTTGAGCACACCAGGGACTGCTGGGATTTGGCTGGCAGTGGCTGCAGTGCTTTTCCTCTCTGATTAGGCTAAGGAAGAAAGCCTAGACTCAAAACACATGAGCCGGGCTTGGTCAAATTCGAAACATTTGCAATGGGGTCTGTTATTTCCCTCAGTGCTGTTCTAATGGCCTGTGTCTGTAGCGAGCTATATATAGCTCTATATGAAAGGATGAAAATAATAATCGCGGTGTAAGGCCTGGAGCTGAATATGCACTCTGCTGTGTAGTCTGATGAATGTGTCTTGTGTTTTAAGTTGCTACCTTTCATATTTCATGTTATGTCGCATAGTTTCCCCTCAAAAAAGATGTTTCTTTAAGGCTTTTACTGAAGGGTCCTGTGTAGAAATTTTGTAGACATTTTGTGCTGGTTGTTTGCATGGTAAAATAGTTCTTCAGATTGAATGTGTATAGTTTTATGTAGAACTATGTTGAAAATTCTTCTATGTAGCAATTAAGCGGGTACTTCTCATGATTCTAAAGAACACTTAGTCTTTTTAGGAGTGTAGAGTTTTGTTTTTTGTTTTGTTTTTCTCTCTGTTGTCTTCTGAGCATTCTAAGACATCAACACAAGTGGCTCAAGGCTGGTGTTCATATGGATACTGAATTGAAATTAAAATCTGTTGGTTGTTCACCTGAGTTTTCTTTCTACCCCGCAGGCACATAAAAACTGCCAAAATATGACTGAGATTGAGGCCAAAGTAAGCTACGTCAAACTGGCCCGGTCTCTCAAAACATATGGAGTGTCTTTCTTCTTAGTGAAGGTAAAATATTTCTTCTTGTTATACAATGCTAGTGAACTTGATCAAACTATGAACTGTAATTGAACTGGACGTTTTATCATAATGAGTAAGTATATTACACATCCGGGGTCTTAAACTCAAATTGCAAATTATAAGGCCTGCAAAACACAAGTATTACTAATACTACTGAACTACTACTAATACTAGTAATGTTAGCAGTAGTAGTGGTAGTACAATGAATGCATGATATTTAATGAATAGGTAAGTATTCCATTAAAACAATTAAGCTTGCACTTTAATTGCAATATTATTAGTTATTTAGGATTCATGGTAATAGCATTCCTGCTGAAGTTATTGCGAGTGAAGTGGCAAAGCAGTTAAATTTATGTTCACATGAAATTCATTTAATTAATTTCTTAATTTTTACAGTAATGTCATGACTCAATCCATAAAACAGATTTAACTATCTCTCTAAATTAGAATTAATAGAATAATGTTTCACAGAGTTATAGATTATAGGATAGATTTTATGTAGCTTATGATGGGTAACTAGATTTTGAAATAAACCTTCCCATCTGATATTAAAATGTAGCTGCAGAAAAATAAAAAATATTTGCAAGCCAGATTTAAGACCACTTTCTATATTTGTGATGGTCTTTATGGAGCTCTTTCTGGTAGTTTGAGACCTTTTACATTGATGGAATTCTTGAGATATGTCTTTACCTCAATAGGAGAAAATGAAAGGCAAGAACAAACTGGTCCCTCGCCTGCTGGGCATCACCAAAGAGAGTGTGATGAGAGTGGATGAGAAGACCAAAGAAGTGATGCAAGAGTGGAGCCTGACAAACATCAAGCGTTGGGCTGCTTCGCCGAAGAGTTTCACCTTGGTGAGACTGGTTCCTGTCTGATAAATGCTGGTGCTTTCTTAAGGATTCCTTCTCACAAACAATTTAACGTTTTTCCAAGATTTTTTTATTTCCTCTTGTTTTAATGCTGATGCGAGTTTGTGATGGTCTAAACTCTGAATATTATACCCTGTTGAAGTAGTTTAGGAACAAGTTTTTTCAGAAAAACTACTGTTCTGATGTTGAGCAGCTACCCTGAGTCTTATGACTCTTCTAATATCATCATAAATTTATATAGGTCAGATTAGTCCAAATTCTGATGCATGAGTGGAGTACAGTGGTACACTTATTGGTATATCGGACACAGTTCATTTCAAAGCAGTAATTTAATCGAACCTGGCAGTTGCAGTTGGATCTTCTCTAAAAAAAAATAATAAAGGCTCCTGATTTGGGTGCATATTGTTGTTTTAAAATGATAATAAGCAAGATTATTCTGAGACACATGCCTGATATTTAAAGCCCACTTCCTGTTAAGAACTTTTTTAAAATCCATTTCACATCACGCGGAAAAAGAGGTTAGATGTACATGTCCGTATTTAGTTTTATTTTTGAATGTCTGGGGAAATACTCAGGCAGCTATTTCCTGGCAAGTCACCAGATAGCTGAGAACTGGCTTCATGATCTAAAACTGGGAAAGAAATACTTTTGTATTATGGCTGTGGCCAGCTCATAATCCTTCATAAGTTGAACCGCAGTGTGAGGTGAAGCCCTTAGAATTCATGAAACTTATCATCTATTGACTGTTAGCAAGTCCATGGGTTACAGCTATTAATTCTGTGTTCTAGTTAAACGTTTAGTGTATGTTTAGTTTTTGGTCTAAGAAAATGTTGTGCCAACTTTTTGTCGGTTTCAGTCTTTCAGTATGTCATTTTTGTTGCACTTCAAATTGACATTGAAAACTAGATGACAGTTGAGCGCTTAAGAACAGTTATAATACAGCTACCATGTTATGTGTTTTCAAATGAAGGGTGTTCATGCCTTTTCAGTGTTTTCTCTTTTGATATGTGGGGTTGGTGTGAGGAAGGGGTAATTTTTTCATTGGTAAATATTTTTACCCAACACTAGTGAACAATAAAAATTCAGAAGATATTTTAGAGTATGATTAAGTTTGTAAGATGAACTAACAATGTAAAAGGTTTAAAGGTTAACTTAAAAAGGCTATAATAATTAAAAATTAGCCTGCTTTTAAGAATTTCTTTTCCCAGGCATAATCAGTTATGTGATCGTGTTATTTCTTATTTAGGACTTTGGAGATTATCAGGATGGCTACTACTCCGTCCAGACCACTGAGGGTGAGCAGATTGCACAGCTGATTGCGGGGTACATTGACATCATCCTCAAAAAGGTAGCTCACTCACCTGTATATGCTTCTTGTTACTGTATTTTAAAGAAATACGTTTTTTTAAACTTAAAAGGGTTTAATGTATATAATGTTTTCAGCAGAGTATCTGACTGAGACTAAGAAGTTAGCTTTTTTCATGTAGCACGTGTAGCAGTTGATTTTATCCAGAAGACTTATTTGCATTGGTTGTGCGACAAACCTTTGTTGGTCACTGGTAGTGGTTCACAGGAGACAGTAGAATTCCACAACAAACATAGATGCTTGACCTTTCGAGGGGGGGACAGCTTGGCAACAAAGTGCTTCTTTTAGGCCCCTGTCAAAAGTAATGTGGTAAAACTCTCTGGAACTAACTGCTTGAACACCTTCTGTCCACAGAAAAAGAGCAAAGACCACTTTGGCCTAGAGGGAGATGAGGAGTCGACCATGCTGGAAGACTCTGTTTCACCTAAAAAGTAAGTGAACTGGTCTATCCATAACGTTCTCATCTTGTGGCAGTGTGACAATTCACTCCATTCAGGACCCCAAAAAAGCCACAGAGCTTTTTACACATGCCATTTTTAAAAAGCTTAAGAAAGTTTGATCTCTTGAAAGTAAACAGTTTAATTTAGTCTTGGCCAGGTAACATGCTTTATGTGGTTCAGAGAGAAGATGGCACCATGAAATAGTCATATGCGAATATATAAAACCTGGACTCATGGCTATTTTTTTTATTTTTTTTGAGCTATTTGTGTTAGATTTAAAGTAAATGTGCCCCTAAATGACTGCTTTTCAGTTTAATGTGACATCGGCAAATATATGATTATACAGACTAGGTAAAAATATGTTTCTCCTCAAAGACAAGCTCCTCCTTTGAGTCTTTGTCTACCGTAATGACTTTCACAAGTTATATCACAATGTATGATTGTTTTATAGTACAACTACAAAATTCTGTATCGTGTCTGTTTCTATATTCATGTCTTAACATCTACTGCATATTTCAACTCACATGGTAGGCATTCACAATAAACACATTACTTTCTATGTTTTGTAGGTCAACTGTGGTGCAGCAGCAGTGCAATAAGATGGGGAAGGTGGAAACGGGTTCAGTGGCCATGCCAGTTATTATGCGATCAGGTGCAGGAGGTCCAGGAAGCTTCCAGATGGGCTCCATGCCCCAAGCCAAGCAGCAGATCACAAGTGGCCAGATGCACACGGGACACATGCCCCCTCTGGTGAGCTCTCTTATCTACTGGGCTTGTCACCGCTCTTCTTCACTGCTTATCTTCTGCTCCGATTTTTGTCTGCATTAATCAGTTTTGTGTTTAAATGTAACATAAATTTTAAACCAGAGCCATGTTGTTTCTGTATACATAAGGATGGGCTCCTGGTCCCACTTTTACTTTTACACATGTTAATTTATACATTGACAGGTTTCTGCTTGGCTTTATCTCTAAGATTATTTGTGTGACTGTCTATGTATCTGTCTATCTCCTTGTGACTGTATAACTCATACTTCTCTTTCTATTGCAGACCTCAGCCCAGCAGGCCCTGACAGGCACCATTAACTCCAGCATGCAGGCCGTACAAGCTGCACAGGCCTCTCTGGATGACTTTGATAGCCTTCCTCCACTGGGCACTGACGCGGTAAGACAAACAGAACGCATTTTCACTTCTATAAGTGCACTGTATGCATCCATGTACTGTAAAACGATTTGTTTGATTGATAGTACATTTCATGACTTCATTTGGCGGTAATCTGTATTATTATCTAACATATATCTGCCTATCTGTTTGTCTGTCAGGCTTCTCAAGCCTGGAGGAAGAACAAAATGGACGAGTCCAAGCATGAGATCCACTCTCAGGTGGACGCTATTACTGCAGGAACAGCGTCTATGGTCAATCTCACTGCTGGTAAGTTCTGACACACACTTCCTGCAGTGTTGTAATACTACTAGTAATATCATAATGTAGTAATGGGCGGTACTATCTGTCCCTTCCTGTAATTTATTTTTTGATAAAACTAATGTAGGTGCACAAGGTGTTATAAAGCTACACTGCAAAGAATTATGTTTTGGCAACTAAATATTATATTATTTTATTTGTAGGTATTTTACATATGTTAAATAATTGTATGTACTGATGTTCTTGGTCTATTCACAGGTCTGTTGAAAAATCTTGTTCTGTTGTGTTTTTGTCTTTACATTCTTTTGCCAATAGAATATATAAGGAATTCAAAAAATATGTTAAATAATGTTTGAATATTCTTACATCAGTCACGCAGTGAGAAATATTATACATATAAGAAATTGTCACTTGCCAGCATATTTCATATTTTCTAGTGCAAACATAAAAAAAAGTGTTTGAGACTTTCGTTAACATGAGCCTTTCTTGTCGCTCTCAAGACTTACCGCATACTTTTACTCATTTTACAGGTGACCCAGCAGAAACAGACTACACGGCTGTGGGCTGTGCAGTGACCACAATTTCCTCTAACCTGACGGAGATGTCGAAGGGTGTGAAACTACTGGCAGCTCTCATGGAGGATGAGGGTGGTAATGGACAGCAACTTCTTGGTGCTGCCCGGAACCTGGCCTGTGCAGTGTCGGACATGCTAAAGACCGCTCAGCCTGCCAGCACTGAGGTTACACACAACTACAGTACACGGTCACAGTCCTCATTCAGAGAGGCTGTGAGAAAATAATTACAATGATAATCATACAGGAAATACTTCATACAGACATACATTGATAAGCAATAGTATGCATGAGGATGCAAAGTGATACCTATCATACCTATAACCATGATTGTGTATCTGTGTGCCATCCACAGCCTCGTCAGAACCTTCTCCAGGCTGCAGGTAACGTTGGCCAGGCAAGTGGAGAATTGCTGCAGCAGATTGGAGAAAGTGACGCCGACCAGCAGTTCCAGGTGAGTTACCTGTTCACACCAGCAAAGTCAAAAAAAAAAAACATGACCCATTCGCTTAAATGCATTTAACCTGGATTTTCTTTGTCACTGCCATAACCAGTCCTTAGGCAGAGGATCGTTCAGACACACGAGACGGATTCACCATTATAGTCAAATGATGGTAACGATACGCCCTTGGAGAAGGAGTAATTCCTCCTCACCAGCCACTTGTACTAATTCCGCCCTAATCATATTGAAACACTTTAGCTGGAGAACTAATTTAATCTTAGATTAAATTATTAATACATAACTCCACTTGAAAATTTAGAACAATGTCTTTCTTGATTTGAAGTGAAATGGCTGCTAGACCTGTTTTCAGCTAAATGATGCAGTTTGCTTGACCTTGAAGTAAATTTTTTAGTGGAGTTGCGAGTCCCCATCTTCTGTTGTGTGAAAATGTCTGGTGGTGGGTCTTTCTAATTGTGTATATTCATACATGTTAATTTATACACAATACTGTACATAAACTGTACATAATGTAGAAATGCTGCATAGGTACTGTTTTTTTTAATAGGGAAAGTGAAACAAGATGTTGTCTAAAAGTGGTTTGGGTGGCTATGTACCAGTGCATAGAACACAGTGAAGATTTCCTTCTGTAGTGACACGAGCATCAACAAGATCGTGCCTAGGGTTGAGTTTTTGCGGCATGCTGTTAGCAGCGAGCTGGTGTGGAGAAACAGCCCCTGGAGGCCTGCAGGGGGATTAATACTGCTCTCAAGTGCTCATGGAATGCGACTCCACCACAGCCGCCACAAATTACATAAGTGCCCCTGCTCTTCATGAGTTTTCCCTCTTTTCTAACGGTGAAGATCGAGCCGCTCGACTTCCTGCTGTTTAGTCGCTAGGGCTGCAAATAAACGTCTGCTGAAACTGCTATATGAGGAATTTTTGAGCTGCACAGGGGGTTGGCAGTAACTGACAATGTTTTTTTTGTTACTGATTTGAGGCTTTTGTGCTGCAGTAGTGTGAAACAGTTTCTACTTGGCGACTCTCCTCGCATGTGTTTCTGGTGCATGGCTGGGTCACCTCTGCAACCCCAGCAGGAGTGTTTCCGTAGTTGCCTAGCACCTTAGTTGTTATTGTTTTTGCTGGCTTGTTAGGCACATTTTTCAAAACAAAAACATGCGTCCATTTTTGTTTCGCTTTTTTTAACTTGCCGCTTTTAAAATAGTAAATTTTCTGTGGCTGTGATCATTTATCAAACAGGTAGCTACACTTTACAGGGGAAGCTCAACCAAACAAAAATAATAAATGTTGCCTACTACTAGTGTAGCTTCCACATACAATCAATAACTGGAGGCCTCCATGATGCCCGTTTTAAACATAACCTCATGGAATTGCATTTCATCTATTGTGGTAGCTGTCTCCCCATGGAAAGAATCCAAAGTATGCTGTAGACTGCAGTGTCAGTCAGCCATTGGTTGGTATCACAGCTCATCGTTTGGGGTCTTCTGTTCAACTTAAATACTTTTGTTGTTTTAATGCACTTACTCACTTCCCCATCTTTAAGTCTGTTGATCAGCAGATTGCAGTATGAGAGACTCAATGGGTGCACTATAATGCAGGCCGGCGGTGTTGTTCATAGCAGCTGTTATATCTATATATTAATTTGTAGTTGCCTGTCAAACTGTATATATGGTGATTGGTGATTTTAATTATTCGGACATATAATTATCCCTGAATCTGGTTTATAAACTAACACCTGAATCAAAAATCAACATGTGCACACATGGATAAGCCCACATATTAAAAAAACTGAGCAGTCTGTGTATGCGTGGCTGTGTGTGGTCTGCAGGACATGCTCATGAAGCTGGCTAAAGCAGTGGCTAATGCTGCGGCAGCGCTGGTGTTGAAGGCGAAGAATGTGGCTCAGAAGACGGACGACTCAGCCCAGCAGAACCGGGTCATTGCAGCTGCCACGCAGTGCGCCCTCTCCACTTCTCAGCTGGTGGCATGTACACGGGTAAGATCTAAATGCACACATACCCTTTCAGATTGCAGAAACCAAGCAGCTTGTGTCTTAAAAATTAAGAAGCCAGACAGCAGCCATATCACTCCCATTTCTTGGTTAAATTTTTTTACAACCAGCCTTTATTCCAGTTTCAGCCAGTCAAAGCTAATTCTCTCAGACAGACCCACTGAGCAAGCCAGATGCTTGTGTGTGTGCTCTCCAGGTGGTGGCTCCTACCATTAGCTCCCCGGTGTGTCAAGAGCAGCTGATTGAAGCAGGGAAACTGGTGGCTAAGTCGGTGGAAGGCTGTGTGGAGGCGTCCCAAGGGGCCACCAACGATGAGCAGCTGCTGAAGCAAGTAGGGGTGGCCGCCACCGGGGTCACTCAGGCCCTTAATGAGCTCCTGCAGCACATTAAGCAGTATGCTAGTGGAGGCAAGCCTATTGGTCGCCACGGCGAGGCCACTGATCGCATCCTGGACGTTACGGAGAACATCTTCAGCTCCATGGGAGACGCAGGTGTGCGGAGAGGACTAGATTGTTCTTTTATAGAAGCGTAAATATCTGCGCAAGGTTTGATCATGATTAGTTATGAAAAACTGAGCACTTCATCTCTGGTTATCACAGTAGATTAATTATTAAAATATACTCATACTTGTGAAATTTTAAAGTCTGTGTTTTAGCTAGTTGTTAGCGTGAAAGAAATCACTTTGACTTATTGTGGATCTCTTGTGCATCTCATGCAGATTTATTTCTTCATCATATTAATAAATTAAATATAGTTCAGAACTCCTTACTTGGGCTGCAGTACTCAGATAAACCTCTAACACTTTGCAGGTGAGATGGTGCGGCAGGCGAGGATCCTGGCCCAGGCCACTTCCGACCTAGTCAATGCCATCAAGGCAGATGCTGAGGGTGAGACTGACCTGGAAAACTCACGCAAGCTGCTGTCCGCCGCTAAGCTTCTGGCTGACGCCACTGCCAAGATGGTTGAGGCTGCCAAGGTGCGTGACATAAGATACGACTGCTGTCTCTGTCCAGGGGATTTATGGGTGCAGGGCAGAGCAAAGGCCTTCGGCTCAGTCATCTTGTTCTTACTTAGTCAGCAGAGGAAAGAACAGTAAAAGAAAAAGTGACTTACAAGTCAAATCTTGTTCAGTTTTTTAAGACACGTCAGCAGCTGAACGAGTGGGAGGTTAACAGCCATGTTTCACTTTCTAAACGTCAGCCTGTTTGTGCTTTAAGTGTTTGCCATTCATTTTAGGAACTCTGGTCTATTAATGAAATTAATACCTGGAATGGGCTTAAACTCTGTGTATGTGTTTGTTTGGATGTGTGAGCAGGGTGCTGCTGCTAACCCAGATAGTGAAGAGCAGCAGCAGAAATTGCGTGAGGCAGCTGAGGGCCTGCGCATGGCTACCAACGCAGCTGCGCAGAATGCCATCAAAAAGAGACTGGTCAACAAGCTGGAGGTGAGGAATAACAGAACATTAAACCAACACTGGTGTGTTATGCTTGACTCCTCACACTTTTTAGTGCATTTAAGCTGCTCCAACATGCTCTGCGTTTTGTGTTAAATGCATTTAGGAGCCATCCTTTATCCTTGCATGTATAGCCCTGCACATTCGAATTGCCTCAGACTATCAGTGCATTGCCTTTAGCTGCTGTGTTGGCAAGAGTTTCACCTTAAATAGAAATAGCCAGTAATAAATTGTTGTATGACTTGACAATACAGTGCCGTTAGCTTTTGTACAAATGTTTATATTAAATAGCTGGTATCAGAGGGTCTGATAAACAAGCACATTCTGAAGTTTAGTGCTATCGTGTTTGTTGCTTTGGGCTATAGTTTTAGCTGTAACTGGTCAGAAGGAAGGAAAGACAGAGAACATAAGAACACAGCAGTGTGCAGAGATTATGCAGTGGCTAGATGTTGACTAGAATAGCTGAATTCCCAGAAGGTGGATGAAAAGTGGAGGAAGCACTTTTGGAGACCAGAGGAGGATGTGACATTTTGTTTTAACTAACTACCCAGAGGCCAGTGCTTTCATAGACTTTATATGGCACAAAAATGTAGAGCAGACTGTAGAGTCCAGATACAATTCTCGGAATATTTGGCACAGCACTATGGGGATGACGTTGAGGCTGAAGCAGATTTAATGCCAACCGTGTCAGTTTATTTTCCTTCACTGAGCAAGCACATCATTGTACTTAAAGGAGGCTTTTCTGTCCCTCAGTTTAATATACTTCCTTTTGCTCCTTGAACTACACCTCTAATGAGTTGGGGGACATTTAAATTTATATTTAAAAAAAAATAATTGGCTGACTTCAGCATTTTACTGCTGTGTACAGTTTAATTTTATGTAGGTATGTCAGTATTGCATGTTGGGGTTGATTATTGAGTGTTGGAGTGGATTTTTTTTAAACTGTTTGAAGCTGTACGATGGCCTTGTGTGTTTAAACCAGAGTCAGAGAACATGAAGGCTTCGTTCATACTTGTCATTAACCTGTGTCCTGGGTGATCCTGTCACAAGTGGACAGCAATAAGTTCACTTGTGAACGGGATACAGTGTATCTCGGAGACACATTGTGATTTCATTATTTTCATGTTCTAAGCTTGTTTCACTTTGTGCGTGTAGGTTGTGTCTAGTAAGTTATATGTAACCTAAAGGCTCCACTTTGCTGTGATGTGGAAGTGAGAAGAATATCCCAATAGCCTGTTAGATCGCCTGCTTTTCTTTTTTTGAAGACTGCACGCTTCACAATTTCTCTAATGGTTTATCATATTCATATATTTTCTACATAGTTTCTTTACTGAACTGTGCACATCCACTTTATCATGTAGGTCTTTTTCAGTGAACCTTGTGTTATTGTGCTGTATTGCTCATTACAGCTGTGGCTCTAAACTTCTGCATCTGACAAAACTCGTCTCACGTCTGTTGTCTCTCTCTTTGCGCAGTTCAATTGAAGCGGTAGCACTGGATAAACATGTCTCTGCTGTGAGGTTTCCTGTAGTAATGTTTAATCTGCTTCCTACAGAATGCTGCAAAGCAGGCTGCTGCAGCTGCCACTCAGACCATTGCTGCAGCCCAGCATGCTGCTTCGTCTAATAAGAACCCTGCAGCCCAACAACAGCTTGTTCAGAGCTGCAAGGTAGGTACCATCTTAACCCACTTCCTGGAACTGTAAGGTCGTGGTGAGGACAAACCACCAAAAAGCTATTACTCATTTCGCTCACCAATAAAGAACTCAGAACTATGTCAGAACTATGTCTGGGCTCGTATGCTTATGTTCTTGTATGCTTATGTGCAGTATTTCTCACTACCTTTATTCCTGAATAGGGATAGGCTACTTCTAAAATATACATAATAAGAAATTATAACCACCTCCTTGTTTTTACTTTTTGTCGTTTGTATTATCAGCTTCACTAGTCATATAGGTGCATACTTTGTCCCCTTTCAATGGTCAGGACCACCATAGAGCAGATACTGTTTAGCTGGTGGCTCATTCTCAGCACTGCAGTGACACTGATGTGGTTGGGGTGGTGGTGTGTTAGTGTGTGTTGTGCTGGCACGAGTGGATCAGACACTGCAGTGCTGCTGCTGCTTTCAAACATGGTGTTCACTCACTGTCCACTTTATTAGACTCCCCTACCTTGTTTGTTCACAACAGCTCGTCTGTTGCTGCACATTTTATGTTGATCATCCTTTAGTCCTTCATCAGTGATTGATTGGCAAGTTTTGGTTGGTGAAAAGTCCAACAGGGACAAGGACATGTTTTGAAAAACTCCAGCAGCACTGCTGCGTCTGATCCACTCATACTAGTAACATACACTAACATGCCACTACTATGTTAGCCTCACGGAAGTGCTGTAATCAGTAATCACCAATAGCATACCTGCTTGGTGGTCCTGTGGGGGTCCTGACTGTTGATCAACAGGGTCAAAAGACAAACAGATGGTGCCGTGGTGCTTTTTAAACCTTTTCAGTACGGATTATCAGTTCCACAAAATAAAAATGTTGTAGTTTTGGCCACTAGAAGACCTTTATACTGTTACTGTTACTTGCACCATAGGAAGCCATGACCATTAGCATACACTAGAATGTTCCCATGTTTCTGTGTTGTTCTTCTAACAGGTTGTGGCAGACCAGATCCCTCAGCTGGTGCAGGGAGTAAGAGGCAGCCAGGCCCAGCCTGATAGTCCCAGCGCCCAGCTCGCCCTCATTGGAGCCAGCCAGAACTTCCTGCAGGTTTTTGCACTTCTGACCCTATTCTTCTGAAACCAGTCATTTTTATGAAATTAAGATTGAAGGTTATTGCATTGGCTTATATTGTCCATTTCCATCTGTCAGCCTGGAGCTAAGATGGTGACTGCTGCCAAAGCTACAGTGCCCACAATCAGTGACCAGGCCTCTGCCATGCAGTTGAGTCAGTGTGCCAAGAACCTTGCCAGTGCTTTGGCTGAACTTCGCACTGCTGCTCAAAAGGTAAAGTCCTGTTCATTTGTATGTAGCGTCTGTGAATATTTGTTTCTTTTATTTCTGAGTGCAGTAGCTTTAAGTCCGAGAGCCCAAGCATAATTCATTTTTAATATGGGGAAGAGATTATTGTACTTCTAGTTTTCCTTCTGACACTACTGGGCTGCTGTGTTTTTGACCCCAGAAAAAGGAAATGTGACGTTGTTTATTATTAATTTTATTAACGTGAAAATGTGTTCACACATTTTGATATTATGTATTTGCCATATGTCCGTACCTACTTAATGCTAAATAAATTTCTGTCTCTGCTTCTTGTTCTCTCTCTTATTCCCAGGCTCAAGAGGCGTGTGGTCCTTTGGAGATTGATAATGCTCTGACTGTGGTACGAGGCCTGGAGAGGGACATACAGGAGGCTAAGGCCTCAGCAGCTGAAGGACAACTCAGACCTCTTCCCGGGGAAACGGTGAGTATACAGCCTGCTTTGTTTTGTTTTTTTTTAGGTGTTAAATCCATGCACATACATATACAGTATGTGTCCAATAAATGAGTTTAAGGTGGGCCAGTATATATAAAATTCTGTTTCTTGCTCAAAGCGTCCTATAATCACCCTACTCAGACTGCACTTTCTGTTGTCTGCTACATCAGAGACTACCCACTTTATGTTCCATATGATCATTTTTATTAAATCTAATGTTATATCTGGAACATATGGGCAAGACATTATGCTCTTCATAATCTGAAGTATATAATTTAATGCCAGCTATTAACGAAACAGGAGTTAGAAGTTACTAGGTATGGTATGGTAATGAAACAATGGCCTAGTTAAGAGCAGAAGGTAAACAAATTCTTTTTACACAATCTTACCCATAAATCCTTCCACTTGAAAATGGAAGACGGGATTGTGTGTAACATTTTATAAAACTTGGTTACAATCAGTGAAAATTCCCAGTATATAGGTTCTGTAGTGAAAAAAATGCTTGTGAATGGCCGTGGTGTGTGAGCTGCATCACTTATGTAATGAAGATGTAGTCAGTGTCGGGACAGTTAAACTGGCTTGTAGGTTTGAGTGGTATTGATGCAGATTTGCAGTGAGAAAGAAAACCACTGCTCCAACTTTCTCAAAAGCATCTCAGTGTTGTGGTCAAAATCATGCCGCTCTGCTGCCACGTTGTACCAGTCACGTACTCTCAGGTGGAAACATTGCTAGGATCAGCAATTAACTGCACACACAGAACTTGCATAAAATTGAATAGGGTGCTTATATGATCACTCTATGACCCATTGCCATGCGACAGGTAGAACCAATGGAATTGCTTACTTTGGCGTGATGGATACATTTGTGGAAGTGTCGGTGTGGTGTTTATATATGCAGTATGTATTTATTTGCTGTATTTATAAAAATAGGAAGAGGAAAAATAGCAGGGTGTGTATCATTTATCTTTTTTTATTTTATTTTATTTTATTTGACTACTGTACTGGATAAAAATGTTGCAACATTGTTACACATACACACTCCCACACTCTAATCATACACTTCCTGTCACATGGGAAACCACTTCACACACTACTGTTTGTGTGTGCGCACGTACAACCGTCAGAGGATTTCCTCTCAGCTAGTTCCCACAAATTGCTCATTGTTGCCTGCTTTTCAGTCCTGGACTCTACTGCAGGGGTCTGTGGATCCAAGAACGATCTAATCAGCTCGCATTACCATTGGCTGTTACTCCACTATGAACATTAAGCAATATACATTTTTTTAAAAAAGCTCTGTTGATTGGAAGGAAAGGTCAAGATCTGGCCACTCCTACTGGATACTTGACTGCCTTAGCCCAGGCAGTGTGTGGGATGCGAATGTGCTGAGTCACATTCAACAAAACCTAACACACTCTTCACCAGACTGTTCAAACTGAATTCTGTTCATGTGAAATTTGGCCATATTCATTTATAACTCTATTAAATGCAGTCTGCGATGCTTTGCTTGGCTGTTAAATGTCTTCTTAAAAGTAGGGGGGGGGCTAATGCTTTTTTCTTTATATGCAGCGTTATCGTCTATGATAACATTTTTAACTTGTGTGCTTGCGTGACAGTCATTATAGGACATTTCTGTATGTCATACATCTGCAGCTGTTAATTCTTTTTCTGAGATTTCAAAAATCTTATGACTGATGTTCAGAAATAAGTCTGTATGTTGAATTCCTAGCTTCCTGGCTCACGGGCAAACACGTTTTAGAATATAATTGCATGTCTGCACTGCATATAATTAATTATAGCCATTATATGCAGTGTAATGTCATCAACTTTTAATAGACTTTCCTTATAGACTCTGTCAATTGTCTTCTTTTTGTGTTTGTGGGTATGTGTTCTAGCTGGAGAAATGCTCTCAAGACCTGGGCTCCAACACCAAGGCAGTGAGCTCTGCCATTGCCCAACTGCTGAGTGAAGCCACACAGGGCAATGAGAACTATGCTGGTAAAGCTGCAGCTAAGCATTCTCTAGATCCTTTCATCCTCTGTGTAGTTTAGCATTGTGAACATGTTGTGAATGTTAGTAGATTTGTACTTTCACTGTGTAGTAGTTTACACATTTTCAAAATAGTTTTTTGCTTATGTTGTACATACTCAGAGTCCTACAGCACCACCTACCTGTAAAATCTTGAAGCAAATTGGAGTTAATTGCTAAATGGTCTTTTCCTCACCATGTTATTATTGGCATGATAAAAAAACATGTCATTTTGTGCTAAAATATTCCGTATAAAATGTTTTTTAGTAACAGTGTAAAATGACTTAACATTTTTTAATTATGTTAAATAAATAAGCTGCAAGGTTTTGAGGAGACACTGATTATATGCTCTATGCTGTTAAATTCAGTGAACATGCTCAACTAATGCTCCTGAGTTAATGAAAATTGTTTATAATTTTTTTATTAGAGGAAGGAATGAAGTAAGACCTGGCGTATGCATTCCTAAATGTGTGTGTCCTTTGTAGGCCAGGCTGCAAGGGACGTGGCCCAGGCTCTTCGCTCTCTGGCCTCAGCTGCTCGTGGAGTGGCTGCCACCACAGAGGACCCACAGGCGCGTAATGCCATGCTGGACTGTGCTGGAGATGTCATGGACAAATCAGCCAACCTTATCGAAGAGACCAAGAGGGCCATCGCCAAACCAGGAGACCCAGACAGTCAGCAGCGGCTGGCTCAGGTTAGGCATGCACTAACGCTAATAGAGGAGTTTGAAATTACAACATAGCCTGTTTATATTTGGTAACAAAAGCCTCCCTTTTAATTGCTGATGTTGGACTTCATGTTGCTTCTTTTTACGTCAGACCGTTCATTCATTTGAAAAGATAAATGTTGTCTGTTCAAAGCAATCTATGATTAGTGTTCACTTAAGAGTTGACTCAGAATCCATGATGATAATTAACGCTTGTGTGTTTATGTGTGTGTTCATGTGCATGTTCTTTCAGGTGGCTAAGGCTGTGTCCCAGGCCCTGAACCGCTCTGTCAACTGTCTCCCTGGACAGAGAGATGTAGATAATGCTATCAGGACTGTGGGAGAAGCCAGCAAGAAGCTCCTCTCTGACCAGGTGGGTGCAACTTAACTTACTTATAAGGTTTTTAAATAAGTTGTTATAATGTTGCACATCCGCATTTGCTTGTTTTCTCTTTGGTTATTTGTTCTTCATATTTTGTTTCTGTAAGTGTGTGACTTTTGGGAAACAAAAAAAAGTGTGGAAACTATTTAGGATCATGCCACAAGTTCAATGGCTTTGACTAGCACAAGACCTGTAGTCAGTTATTGTTGCCCAAAACAAATGAAGAAAACATGAAACCTTTAAAGTTGTGTCTATGATGGATTTCTTCTGAAAATAACATAGCCCTAACAGTGTAACTGCATTCATATACCCTATCCAGTTCCCAGCCAGTGGGAAGAGTTTCCAGGAGGCCCAGGCAAATCTGAACCAGGCAGCAGCCGGACTCAACCAGTCGGCAAATGAGCTTGTCCAGGCATCCCGCGGCACCACACAGGACCTGGCCAAGGCTTCGGGCAAATTTGGCCAAGATTTCAGCCACTTCCTGGAGGCTGGAGTGGACATGGCTGGTCAATCACAGGTAGAAGAATAAGAGTTCAGTTGGGCGTATATATATATATATATGATGTATTTGTGTGTGTGTGTGTTATTATTGAATGGACATAGCAGTGATTGCTGTACAGTGTTTTTATGCTGTTGTTTGTAGTTAACCAATTGGAGTTAATCAAATGGTTTTCACTCTGTGTAGTCTAAAGAAGATCAGACTCAGGTGGTGACCAACCTGAAGACTATCTCCATGTCATCCAGCAAGTTGCTTTTGGCAGCCAAGGTCCTGTCCACTGACCCGAACTCCCCCAATCTAAAGAACCAACTGGCTGCTGCAGCACGGTCAGAACTTTTCACCTTCATTATGTCTGCCTCTGATTTTTTCCCAAACATTTAAATCGAATGTAATATTTTTTCAGCATTTTCACTCTCTTCTAAAGAACATTGGCCAAATTCACAATTTTATTAGATGCTGCAATAAGGTAAAAATGCATTAACTAACATTTGCATAGTACAAATGTTTAAATAAAACAAAGACTGAAAAAAGAAAAGGCCAGGAAGAAACAGACCAATGATGTCTGATAGGGCTCAATAAAATCACCATAAACGCATAATGTGCATGGTCTATCCACAAACATCTGCTAGTCCGTCACCCTCTAACTTGGACACAACAGAAACTTTAATCAAAATAATTGAACATTTAATTTAAAACAGCCATAAAACTTCATCATTTTATATAAGTTCACATTGGAGGTTCACATGGGGGTTATGTCTGCATTAGTCGCAACTTAAAAAGACTGCAACTTCTATTTGGTCATGTTTAATCTCATATATTCACCTTTCTTAAGAGCACTCTACGCCATGGCCATGTATTTTAAGACCCTGCTCTTTCTATGAATTAGTGCAGTTAATTTAGAATAAGTGTATTCGTTTCTGTTATTTTGCTACTATATGACATGTGTACTTGCTAATTATAGTATTAAGGCAGTTTATTTCTTGGATTTCTTTATACATGTTAGTTATCCCACTCCTGTCCACACTGTGCTGGTTAACCGCCCACTCCTGCACATGATGCTGAAAATGAACCTGTTGCCGCAGCTATAGTAGGAATAGAGCTGTGAAAACTGTTTAATATATTTAAAAGCTTATACTTCAAATTGTCATGTTCTGAATGTGTAATTAGAGGGCTGAAGAATGGTTCAAGGCTCTGTGGCCGTCTCCAATTTAACTTGCAGTTGTTCAGTTGTAATTAATTGTGTTTTAGGGGCAAATTTTCTGTAGTTACCTCCTTTAGAAGAGATCTGATCTGTTGTCTGCACTGTTTGTATTGCGATTATGATGTGTGGGAAGTGTTACACAATGACTTTTGATTTTGCTGATGCCGTTCAGTACGCTCCCACACGTGCACACACACAAACACACACACGTGCACTTACAGATGCACAACCATATGCACACACTGAATTGTCTTCCTTTTATCAGTGTGTATTATGTAATGCAGTCCTATGCTGTTCATTTTACACATTAAAGTGGAAATGGGCACAATTATGTAATGGCCAACTGGAGAGCATTGGCTATGGAAGCTGAGCCCTGATCATCTCTGCTGCTCTCTCAATCAGAGACACTGTGTATGTGTGTGTGGGTACGAGTGTGTGTTGGGGTGTGTGCGTGTGTGTGTGTGTGTGTGTGTAAGATGGCTCTTTCTCAGCCAGGACTCCTGCCCTGCCACTCAGAGCTTAGCTGCCTGAATCACAGAAAGAGAGAGCGTGCGAGAGAGAGGCTTGTGCGTGGTAACGCATGTGGGCGGACTGTATTTCTCAGCTCCTCCAGTGCTTTTCTCCCTTTCCCTCTCTCTCTGTCTCCCATGTATTTCTTTCTCTCTCTCTCTCTCTCTCTCTCTCTCTCTCTCTCTCTCTCTCTCTCCATCTCTTTGCTTCCCTCATCTCTGTCTCTTTCGCCCTCTCCCACACACTCCCTCCCTCCCTTTCTCTAATGCTTATCTCACCTCTCTTTCTTTCTCGGTTTCTCCAGCGCCGTCACTGACAGCATCAACCAGCTGATCACCATGTGTACCCAGCAGGCCCCGGGACAGAAGGAATGTGACAACGCACTTAGGGAGCTTGAGGTACCCCTCTCATCTCTCTCTGTTTTTTTTTTTTCCTTGGTCATTTCTTTCCTTGGTCATTTTGCTCTCACTCTCCCTCACTTTCTCTCTTCCTTGCTTGCGCTCTGTTTCTCTCTTTTTCTTGACAGTTTATTTTTATCAGCATGCACGCTAGCCGAAGATTCACAGCGAGTGTTTACAAACGAGCAACTTGTATTTGAATAGTCGCTGCTTGGTCTTTCTACCTTTATCTATTTGAAAACATATGAATATGTTGTACTGAGTCATTTAACTAAGATCTGTCATGACACTCGTACAGATACTCATTGCATCGTGTTTGGCTTTGCTCAGTATACAGTCCTTACACATTTTATTAGGTACAACTAACCTTCTCTCTACACTCACTGTCAATTTTATCAGCTCCATTTACGATAGAGGTGCAGTTTGTAGCTCTACAATTACAGACTGTTAGACATCTGTATATTTGCATAATTTGCTATCCCACCTTTACCCTGTTCTTCAGTATCCAGGACCGCCTCACAGATATCTTACCTGTTGCTGTACAGCTCATCATGTAGTTCTTTATCACTGCTCACAGGAGGCTATTGATCTATTGATTGGATAACTTAGCTTGGAAGACTGTTCTTAGTCTAGCAGTGACAATGAGCCACTCGTACCAGCACAGTACACACTAACACACCATCAGCAAGTCAGTGTCACTGCACTGCTGAGATTTATTTAGTGTACCTATTTGAGGTGTTTACAGTAATTAATTAGCACTTTGCATGATGCATGTTTTACATTTTCTCACTTATGGTAAGAATCAGAACCTGAGAGATGCACCCTTTCATATTTCTATTTATATTCTTATTTATATCCTTATTGCTTTATTCATTTGTTAATAATTGTAGAAGTGCATCACATTCTCTCTCTCTCTCTCTCTCTCTCTCTCTCTCTCTCTCTCTCTCTCCCTCTCTCTCTCTCTCTCTCTCTCTGTAGACGGTGCGGGGCATGCTGGAGAACCCCACTGAGGCAGTAAATGAGCTGGGCTACTTTGACTGTATCGACAGCGTTATGGAAAACTCAAAGGTGAACACCAAACATTGAATTGATCTCTTATTTGTAGTCTTTGTTACAATCTTTATACATTTTGCTGTGGATTTGATGACTATGTGGAGAATTCGTAACGTGTGTGTGATCTTATGCAGGTTTTGGGTGAAGCTATGGCTGGCATTTCCCACAATGCGAAGAACAGTAACCTGCCTGAGTTCGGGGATGCAGTCAGCTCGGCCTCCAAAGCCCTCTGTGGCCTTACTGAAGCTGCTGCCCAGGTAAACATGAGCAAATGTGTCTCTGTATGTGCGCAAGTTGTTTTTGTTGTTCAGTTTGTCCATCCCCCTCTGATGATTTCCACCTCATTTCATCAACCTAATTAGAACAGTATGAAGTGTTCTAGTCTCCTGGTGTCTAAAACATCTGGAGTTAGGGGAGCAGAAAAAATAAGTGAGAACAGCATACTTAGCCACCTTTATAATATATCTCTCTCTCTCACTTGATCCTATTCCCTGCTTATTTCTCCATTTCCGGCTCTCTCTTTTTTTTTTTTCTTTGTCTATTTTTGTCAATTTAGACTGCAGTTTCTTGTCTTTTTATTTTTTCTGTATAAAACTTTTGTTGTTCCCTGTTTATTGAAAGCCTTCCGCAAATATGTGACATCTAGCAGATAGCTGTGTATTTGCTTTGTACTGTCCTTTCTGATTTTCTATCCGCTGTTTCTCTCTTTTGTTCTATCTTGCCACCATTTGTGCCCACACACACAAAATATCTATTATTTTTCTGTTTCTTACCTATTGCCACACACACACTGTCAAAGTTCATAATGGGTTTAATGGAGGACGGTGAGTCATGTTTATATGCTCTCTCTCTCTTTGTGCTCTAAAAGCTTCCAGTCTGTTGCTGTGGCTCAGCATCTCACACTCTCATTAGAGCATGATTGCTAGTTGTACAGTACAGAGAAAAGTGATTTTTAGTGGTGTGTGTGTGTGTATGTGTTTCCGCATGTGTGCGCCAGAGTGTTGTTGCCAGAGCAGATGGTGAGAAAGCTGGTTGACGTGGTTCAGGACAAATCAGAACTGATTCTGTAAGAAGTCTTTTCTGAAAGCCTCCATATCTATAGTACAGAACCACGTCTGTAGTTCTGCACAGGGACGTCTCATCGAAACCATACTAGCTGCATTAGGGTGCATTGATCTGAAGCTTTACTCTTCTCAGACTATTTTCAAAATCCAAAAATACTTAGGAGTGTATAAATGACTGTTGAGGGCAATTATTAAATTTCTTTTATTTTGTGGCCACAGTAATAGAAATATGCATGTTTTGTACGCAGTATTATTACAATAACATGCATTTATATGTTTATATATAAAATAAATAAATGCATGTTATTGTAAGTAATCTTTTTTGTTTGTATTTTTTTATGTATATTTTATTTATTACAAACTTTTATGACATAGAAACTGAAGGAGGTGCCGGTTAAAGTCCTGCTTAGTTCTATTTTAAACACCTAAGTTTTATCCCATAATCACAGCTATCAAACAGTGACCAAACTGCCCCTCTGTATTTCAGGGTGCCTATCTGGTTGGTGTCTCTGACCCAAACAGCCACGCAGGACAGAAGGGCCTGGTGGATCCAGCTCAATTCGCCAAAGCCAAACAGTCCATTCAGATGGCCTGCCAGAACCTTGTGGATCCAGCCTGTACCCAATCCCAGGTAACAGCTGCGCTTAACCACAAAAGCCTGCTGCGCGTGTGACATTTTTGGGTAATACACATGCAAATATATGAGCAAGCAAATCTCGTTATGATTACAGCCTGCCAATCTGTTGTAGTCTTCATTGCTTACATTTTTGGGGCCTTAGCATTGCACACCAATCTTCCCTCTTTAAGCAAACCTGAATCAACATGTCAGGGGGCTTGATCAGTAATTCATGAGTTAGGTGATGAGGGTGAGTCCTAAAATAGGAAAGATGCTTAACAATTCAGTGTGCTCCATTTTAGTTGTATGTATTCAACAAAAAATTGCAGTCATTGTTTTTTTGCACTAAAAGCTCATTGAAACAGATGGAGAAAGTATGTTATTCAGACATATTTTCTCCATCTGTTTCAATGAGCTTATCTTTTTAGAGTTTAAAAGGAGATTTTATTTTGAATTGGATAAGAAGTTAATCTTGTGTTAATCTTATGGAAAGCATCTTATGGAAATGCCATTGTTTGGATAGTACAGCAAAATGTCTACAATAACAAGCAATAAAAACCAACAAATATGTTTTTTCAGAATGAGTTTTCAGAACTTTTGAACTTAACATAAGTAAATATTCTTAGCTCGTAGCATTTACTAGATAAGCGTCTTCTTCAAAAGGCAAATCACTCATCTGACTTATTTTGATACCTTTGTGTCCCTCAAGGTTCTGTCTGCTGCCACAATTGTTGCCAAACACACCTCCGCCCTCTGCAATGCCTGCCGCCTGGCCTCCTCCAAAACATCCAACCCTGTTGCTAAGCGACAGTTTGTCCAGAGTGCCAAAGAGGTGGCAAACAGCACAGCCAACCTTGTCAAGTCCATCAAAGTAAGTGTTCTTTCTGAATTCCCCTTTTGCTGCAGTCCCAGGAGGTTCACACAAGTTCCAACAAAAGCTTTTAGTTTTTCTCTTAAGATCAAAAAATAATCAAAAGATCAAACTCTTTTGTAGCCTCTAGGAGTTTGTTCTGGTTTTTTATGTCTGTTTATGTCTGTCTGAGCCTTTGGGAGTTCACAGAAGTGTTTTAGGGACATTCTTATTTTGAACTTGAATATAGACAAGATTGTGGACAATGTTGGGGTGTGTGTGTGTGTGTGTGTGTGTGTGTGTGTGTGTGTGTGTGTGTGTGTGTGTGTGTGTGTGTGTGTGTGTGTGTGTGTGTGTGTGTGTGTGTGTGTGTGTGTGTGTGTGTGTGTGTGTGTGTGTGTGTGTATGAGTGTGTTTTCCACTGTGTGTGGAGCCTGAGAGTACCGTGTATGCAGTGTATGGACCTGTGTGCCACGTATGTGCAGTAAATAGGGATTAAGGGATTATATAGCTGTGATGGTAAAAGTGTATGCTATGCTTGTGTTTACTCAGGCCCTGGATGGAGCCTTTAACCAGGAGAACAGGCAGAAATGCAAAGCTGCGACAGGGCCACTGATCGAAGCTGTGGATAACCTCACTGCTTTCGCATCCAACCCAGAGTTCGCCAGCGTACCTGCACAGATCAGCCCAGAGGTACTTTACAGCCCAGAAAACACTCGAATTGCTCAATAAACATATTGAAAGACTTTTTTTGTGGTTATTTTTTGTGTTGAATTTTTATTTATTTATTTATTTATTCCCCCAGATATGGGTTAAGCCTACTGCTAAACAGACTACTACATTATGTCGATAAACATGCTGAATTTAATTCTTGTTTTCATGTGTAGGGTCTGGCCGCCATGGAGCCTATAGTGGCAGCGGCTAAAACCATGCTGGAAAGCTCTACCGGCATGATTCAGACAGCTCGCTCACTGGCTGTCAACCCCAAAGACCCGCCCAAGTGGTCAGTGCTGGCCGGCCACTCCAGGACCGTGTCCGACTCCATCAAGAAACTTATCACCAACATGAGGTGCTTACACAAATCCACAGGTCCATCAGTGAATTGGTATGCAGTGGAGTGCTGCTAGAGTTTTCTAATAATGTTTGACTGTTTGTTAAACACCAACAGAGATAAAGCTCCAGGCCAGAGGGAATGTGATGAAGCCATTGAGGTTCTCAATAACTGCATCCGCGAGGTGGACCAGGCCTCTCTCGCAGCCATTAGCCAGCAGCTCATACCTAGAGATGACATCTCCCATGAGGTGTTTGTTGCACACCCACACCATAAACATTTAGAGAATACCAATTAATGAACTCCAACTATGCTTAGACAGAATCCCAGAAGCAACACTTTTATCTTTTCACAGTTATTATCTGAGACTAAAGAAAAAAGTTTAAAATTCTTAAATTAGCGTCTAGTGTTGTTTGTTGTTCTTGCAGTTAAGCATCATTAAAAATGACTAGTTGTCAGTGGTTGATATTTGACAGTCTAAATGTTCTATTCTGCTTTGTTTCAGGCTCTGCATGAGCAGATGGCTGGCTCAGTGCAGGAGATCAGCAACTTGATTGACCCTGTGGCCATTGCAGCCCGCTCTGATGCCTCCCAGCTGGGACACAAGGTATGACACTTAGAGTATTCTCACATGTTTATGACACCTATCTTTAATTCGACCAGAGGCCACGGACATCACTAAGCATCAACTCTAGTTTTATTTGACTGCCTCATGATCAAAGTCATGATCAAAGGAAATTTATAACATAATAAAATTAAATAAATGACACCTAAATGTCAAATTTTCCTTACTATGTCATGCTACTGTAGACTTCTCTGCAGTGCATGTTATTTGGGCTTCGTTTATCACCATGTCTATTTACTGTACAGTTGTTGGAAGGTCTCTCCTGATCTCATTTGGTCTTGTAGGTATCTCAGATGGCTAGCTACTTTGAGCCGCTCATTATGGCGGCCATTGGAACAGCATCCAAGATCCTGAATAGCCAGCAGCAGATGAGTGTGCTGGACCAGACCAAGACACTGGCGGAGTCGGCTCTACAAATCCTCTACACAGCCAAAGAAGCTGGCGGCAATCCAAAGGTGTGGTATATTTTTGAGAACCCTTATGTTTCTTAAATCTTCTTGATCTATTGCATTAGTAGTTTTATTGTTGTGTTCATTTTAAATTAAATGTGAAATCACTGGTACACATGAGCCATAGAGCATAAATGTTTTACACAGTGGGAAGACAGCAAATAAAATTTAATGTTTGTTTTTTGTTGGGATTTTTTTTTTTGCCTCCACCTGCACAGGCTGCCCACACTCAGGAGGCTCTGGAGGAGGCTGTGCAGATGATGAAGGAGGCGGTAGATGACCTGGCCGGCACACTGGCCGAAGCAGCCAGTGCCGCAGGTGCTGTGGGCGGCATGGTGGACTCAATCAGCCAGGCCATCAACAGGATGGAGGACCCTGCAGTGGAGCCTGAGGGAAGCTTTGTGGATTACCAGACCACCATGGTGAAGACAGCAAAGGCCATAGCAGTGACTGTGCAGGAGATAGTAAGTGTTTAATTTTATGTTTTATGTTATTTTATCAAAGTGAGAAATTAACCCAGACAGATTCTTAGTTTAAGGTGTTCACCAAGTAAATAAACATTCACTACACTATATGCTTTGTAAAATAAAGTTATTCTGTAAAACATTTTTGAATAACTTTAACATACTTTGCTAAATTATGTTTCCGTCACTCTGGAAAGCTATGGTTTCTAATACTGCTTTGCTTCATCATTAGGTTACGAAATCAAACACCAACCCTGAAGAGCTAGGAGGCCTGGCCAATCAGCTGACCACTGAATTTGGAGATCTGGCTTCAGAGGCTAAATGTGCTGCCATCACTGCTGAAAACGATGAGGTGACTTTGCTGCACTGCCTGGCTCTGATTAGCCTGTACTGTTTTCAGTGGATACAGTAATAAAAGTTGATTTCTGTGTTAAAAGATTTCCTGTGCCCGTATGTAATGGTTTATGTCCATATCTACTTCTATAGATTGGCTCTCACATTAAGAAGCAGGTTACAGAGCTGGGCTACAGCTGTACTGGGCTTGTCACTAAAGCGGGAGCACTGCAGTGCAGTCCCAACGATACCATAACCAAGAAGGAACTCATTGACAGCGCCCGCAAAGTCTCTGAGAAAGTGAGTGGACAAATTTGTCTTTATTGATTTGATATTGAGATTGTTTATCTCAACAAGTCTTGACCGGTTAACTGGATAGTTTCATTAACTGGAGGGCTTCAACTCCTCTCTTCTTAGGTGTCTCATGTGTTGGCAGCACTGCAGGCTGGTAATCGTGGCACTCAAGCATGCATCACAGCTGCCAGTGCTGTGGCTGGCATCATCGCTGACCTCGATACCACCATCATGTTCGCCACAGCAGGCACACTCAATCGGGAGAACGCAGAGACCTTCGCTGACCACAGGTTCCTAAATGAGACATGCTGCGTTAACCAGAATTACTTTTATTTCCCTTGTGTAGCTTGTTTTTAATTATAATATGAAAAACCTTTAATATATTTTCTCCTACATATCACAGATATAAAACAAATATACCCCACACCCCTCACCCACACAATACCAGACCATTTGTATTTATATATATATATATATATATATATATATATATATAATGTTATGATGCCAGATTACTATAGAAGATGAAAAATGTATATAAATAAATAATATGAATAGTAATAATAATAACAAGTAAAATGTACAAATTATTGATCTTGTGCTCTGGTAAAATAAAAGTGGCCAATTTATGCAGAAAATAACTCTGCTACTGGACCTCCTCTACTAAAATGTACTAATTCCACAATTCAGCGTTATAGTTGTGAAATTAATTTAGAGCTCCAGCAATTACACAACAGTGTTATTGTTGCTGCTGCTACTCCTAGTAGTAATAAAAAATAACCTGAAGAAGAATAGGAATGTTGAACCTTGTTCAAGCAAATCAAGTTACCTTATTTAAATAGTATAGTTAAATTGGACTTTATTGTGATATCAGCGATGTTTGAGAAAGTTTGCTACATCATCCATTGGTAGAAAATGATTAATAGTGGATTAATCTGTGTTCTCCAATAATTAGTTTGATAATTCTATTCAGTACGTAAGTGGAACGACTTTTCAGAAACTTGCTGTGTTCTCTTGCTTCAGCACCACTACATCCTGCAAACCAGACAGCCCTTTTTTCTCCACACTGATTACCTTTGTGTGACATGAGTGATGGACACAGTATTACACACAATTAGTATCATATCATCCATTTTGCTGGCCAGATGGTAAAGAATGTGACAGTAACAGCACCTGCATTTGTTTACCTTTATCAGATTTTTGGTTTGCTCATTTCAGGCCTACTAGACTGCGTAGCACAAAATTTTCTCATCCATATGTTCAAGATATAACATAAATATATAATTTTTTGAGCAAAGAGCGAAAATGACGACCGCTCCACTCCAGTCACACACACTGGCTGCTGTGCAAGGACGAATCCATGAAAACCTATTTAAGTAGCTCTCCAGCTGGGTCTAGACTACAGCTGTAATTAGCATGATAACATAATAGATTCTACATGCACACACTTACACAACTGTCTGCAGCTATCTAGAATCTTGGGGAATCAGTAAAGTGTAGAGAAATATTCTAGTTTCCAAACAACTAAAAATTACATTGGCAAACACCTGTAACTTTACACACTGGTAATCGTACAATTAAAAATATTTTTCTAGTTTATACACAGTTTTACTCTGGTGCTAGTTTGATGACTGTATCCTTACTTGGAACAGTGAAAAATTGCTAAATAACGCTTCTTAAACAAAGAAAGAAAGTCAGACTCAGCTTGAGCTTAAAAACATGTACTTGCTACTGTTATTTCATTCATTATCAGATCATCATTATCATAAGACCTAAGATGCAATTCTGCATTATTTTGTTATTAGTTTGTTTTATATTGTTAGTGTTGGGTCTTAATGTAATTGTTGATGTTTTTGTAATTGCGGTGCAGAGAGCACATCCTGAAGACAGCAAAAGTTCTTGTGGAGGACACGAAGCTGCTGGTATCTGGAGCAGGAGCCAGTCAGGAGAAACTGGCCCAGGCAGCCCAGTCCTCAGTCACCACCATCACCAAACTGGCCGACGTGGTCAAGCTTGGTGCTGCCAGCCTGGGCGCCGAGGACCCTGAAACACAGGTATAGATGTCCCCCTTGTGTCTGGAAAAGGTTTACACCGTTTCTCAGAGCTTAACTTTTTTGGTGTGCATTATTAGGTTTGCTGTGTGCACCAGCCTTTAAAACATATCATTATCACTGTCTCCAGCCTCTGTTAGGCTTGCTGTTGTTGCTGCTATCGTTTAAATAAGCTTGACCATCGCTAAGTATTCATAGGACACATTCTTCCTCTGGCATGCTGTGTTGTTGCACTCAGTTGCACTCTTTCTCTTTCTTTCTTTCCTCTTTTTCACTCTTCGCTCTTCCCGGCACACAAGGCTGTTTATTCTTCCTGTGGCTTTCCTCTTGGTCAGGATGTGGGTACTGTTTGTGTCTAGTTTTTAAAAATTGTGTTTTTGTCTGTCTGTCTTCATCACCAATCGGACATGGACATACAGTTGTAGGGGAAAAAGCTGGTCATAAAGTAAATAAAAGGCATTTTACAACACTGACAACAGCTCCGCACCATTTTACAGAGCTGTATCTTTGTTTTATTACTTAAATTTAATCATGATTGCTGGTGGCCATCTGAACTCTTTGTGAAGCCTTGTGTTTAGTAGCGGAAATTCTGATTTCTGCAGCTGCTGTTTAGTCTTACACATCAATTATTTTGTCTCTTTCCTCCTAAAAACGTTCATGCATATTTTCAGTTCATGCATATATTTCTGCTGTTTTGCTTGAACGGTCTGCTTCAGACACACAAAAGCATTTCAACAGGATTGAGGTCAGGACTCTGACTTCGCCGTTCTGAAATGCAAATTTTCTGTTTCACCCATTCTGATTCTTTAGATGTCCTTCTATGAGCGTTCAAGATTTTTCTTCAGAGGCCATCTAAAAATAAAATTTGTCCTCCTATTTTAATAGAAACATTTTAGATTTAAATTGTACTGTGTAAAAGTCAGTGATCACTCATCATTTCATTTATTTAATTTGTAGTTAAAACAGCATATAAGTTATTTATGATGTACATATTATTCATTTTAAAATAATTAAATTGCTGTAATTAAAATGCTGGTATTATATTTAGGTTGAATATTCTGTGTAATCTGTTTTTTCTGATGATGAAAAATAAATAACCATTTTATCTTTGACATTAAATTAATGGAAGGTTTTACACAGTACAGCAGTTAAGCTCACCTGATTTGATTGAGACAGTTTTTGGTTTTTTGTTTTTTTAAGATCATTATTCTAGAGCGTACAGCTTCACAACAGGCTGGGTAGAAGTAAGTTTCTGCCACAATTTAGCTTTACTGAAAAAAGTTTCCAGGGCTTCCAGTGAGTTCTCATGGCATTATTTTCAGACAGCCAGATACTACTTTCACAGTTGCTAAACAGTACAGTGATACACTAACTGTGCTGCTTGCTTTCTTGCTAACCTTGATGCTACCTCCTGTTCCTGTGTTGATGGCAGTGACTTGTATGAAGTTACTACAGTTAGGCATACTTTCAAAGGTTGGCAGTGACAAACTAATTCAAATAATACAGAAATCTAGTTTCAATAATCATTGAAATGAAATACATAATAATGGTTACATACTTTTTCATAAACAGCCTTAATTGTGTAAGTTATTTGTATGATAAAGATATAGCAGCATAATGTAACACAATTTAGATAAAGGTCAGATCATATTTTGGGTTTGCATGCTTTTCTTGCAGCTGTGTCTATGTCTGTGTGTGTTTTTGTGTTTGTGTGTGTGTGTCTGTGTGTGTGTGTGTCTGTGTCTGTGTGTGTTTTTGTGTTTGTGTCCATCCCAAAACTGCATTTGGATGAAAAAATGACACACATTGGCCACAGTGGTCTTTTTATACCTTTGAGTAGCACACAGAAAACACAGTTTATGACAAAGTCCGCTTGTTCCCACAGCACCATTTAAAAATAGCTGAAAATGCAGAAATTGTTACTGTAATAAGGAGCACTATCTGTCCCAGAGGCAGAAAAGATGCAGTATAAGTGGCAGTTCCCAATTTCATCTTTATATTTCCTGTCACTGTTGCAGTTCTGCTCTGGCAGCTGCCAAAGTACTTTTTGCGGTCTTTGTTCATTCTGGTATTGTTTTTTCTACATTAAAGTCTTGCTTGGCACTGTAGTTTCCTGACTGTTCACTGTGAGAGCTGCTGCACTTCTGCCTTTTAACATTAACCCAGTAAACGAAGGCTTCTTTTACAGTCCATCAACCTCTGCATTCATTTTCGAGCCGTTCCCTCTAATCATTAACTATGTACTGCGCTCACTCTGTGGTACAGAATCTCTTCTTTATTTTTTTTGGCTAATATTAGCCAAACATATTTGATTATTTAATGTACATTGTAAATATACCACATGCAATAAATGTTCAACATATTATTTGCAAAAAATTAGTGCTTGAATTAAGGCTTGCAATCATCACACAGTGTAATGCTGTTCACCCCTCCACCAACTTTCCTTCATTTGTCATTGTTTACTCATTTGCCATGATATATATATATATATATATATATATATATATATATATATATATATATATATATATATATATATATATATATATATATATATTGCTGCTTAATCTGCTAGCATGCACATCCAAAAGAGAGTAAGTTGTGGACACTAGATGCCACTATCGGTCTTCTCGTTCTTTGATTCTTTGTCCCCTCATTGATAAGTGTGCTCTTTACTCAGGTTGTCCTGATCAACGCAGTCAAAGATGTGGCCAAAGCTCTGGGTGACCTCATCAGAGCCACCAAGGCAGCAGCTGGCAAACCTCATGATGATCCTGCCATGCTGCAGCTCAAGAATTCAGCAAAGGTAGGGCATTTGTTTTCCGAATCTCCAGATGATTTTTTTTTTTTTCAATCAAATTCTAATCACCACTGATTTTTTAAACAAATGTAGCGCATCTGCCTGTCCACTCCAAGTGTGGTAAGGGTTTGTTTTTTTTTCCCCACAGAATTCAGCTGTGTATGTATTTTGAAAGGCACAGCTGCCCGCCAAAGTTTTAGAATTCTTTGGATTAAAACAATTATATTAGTCAGTAATGTTTTAGTTGCATAGATGTGAAGAAGATAGTTTAAGTGTCTTAATTTAATCTAGTCCTTCTTTTGCTGTGGATGCATGGCCTAGACCTAGCATAATTGAAATTATTCCTTTAAATTTAGGAATTTGAATTTAAAGAAGTCAGTTCCTTTGTCAGTGCCTGTAAGCTTCAACCTTCAGTCATGCATTACTTAATTAGTTCATTGCTTTATCCATCCATTTATTCCTCCGTCTGCACATCTGTTTATCTGTGACTTCTTTCATCCTGTTGGTGACACTATAAAAGCTGGATAATGATTTTATTTTCGTCTGAGTGGCGGAGCAGGCTAGGACTGTGAGACAGAGAACTGTCAATCAAGTTGCTTATTATCCCAGTCCACACAGTCCTCAGATAGGTGTGATCAGCATTTTATAGCCATGTTTTATCATATTTCTACAATATTTTTTACATTCACACTTTGCTGGATGTTAAATATAGTCATACAGACATTTTAGTATTGCCAAATAAAATAAAAAAAAATGAATGAATGAATGGGCTTAGTTTGAGTTTAATGTTAAAGTTCTGAAAAAGGATTTCCTATACAGAGGGGATTGGTTGTGCCTTTGTCTTAGGAATATCTATGTGCATGTGAAACACAGTAGTCTTTTTTCTGGACCTGTCTGCAGCATAAGCTTGAAGATGATGCCGTGGTCACAAGATGATAGAATGAGTTGACATCTTGACATTTGATAGCGACTTCCTTCTTTACAGCTTTGCATTTACCAATGAAGGAGAAAAGGACAAACAGTCACCCACAGCTGGCAGATTGTGGTCATATAGGATTGTTTGATAGACAGCCACACACCCGTCATCAGCATATTCTGAACATAGAGTGTAAAAAGATACTTTTCGCTTACTTGCGTTGTTTCGTCACCTCATAAAGTGTGAGCGTATCATCACCGATCACTGAAGCATGCATGATCCTCCGTTTCCTTTTCAGTCCATCATGTTTTTTTTTGCTTTTTTCCAATGTGAGCGCAATGGTCATTTATCAGCATATTGGATGCTGAGTCGTTTGTCAACAGCTGAGAGGGGTAATTCAAGCCTAATCCACCTACTTTCATCTCCGTACAGCCAAACCGATAAACACACTCTCTCTGCTCCTCTTGGCACTCTTGCATTCTGTGCTAGTGGGAAATCACTTGCATGGTAAGTGAGCTGAGCAGAGAGAATGGTAGACATGGTCACTATGTCTTAGAGAGACAGGAAAGAGGTCATGGTGAGTGGAACCTGAAACGAAACTGAAAAGTATTAGGCTAGTGAAACAGTAGCGATGCAAAACAGTGAAAGCACAATAATAAGCAGTGCAAAAAGAAGTATACCTATTAAATAACACAATCTGCTTCTGCGTTATTTCTGCATTTTGTAAAATAATTACATCACTTTTGGTTGTGCAGCATGAAGTGTGATGCTGAACTGTGGCAATGGTTGTCTTTAGGTGATGGTTACGAATGTGACATCCCTGCTGAAGACTGTGAAGGCGGTGGAGGACGAGGCCACCAAAGGCACACGGGCGCTGGAGGCCACCATCGAGCACATCAAACAGGAGCTGGCTGTGAGAAAATCATTTACCTCCTACGTTCGTCTAATCAAGACTTGATACATATGCTTTTCAGTGATACAGTGTAATGTGATACAAATGTAATGCGAGTATAGCATACCAAGGTGCTGAATCTATCCTGATACCAATTGAAAATTGATGAAATTGACTAAATAGGCTTGATTTAATTAGTTTAGCAACTAAAATCAAGTTATGTTTACTTGTCATGATCTAGTCTTTGTTTATTGACCAAAAATGATCAATGGTTTGTGCAAAGCATTGTTATTTTCTTTCTTTCAAGACTTTCTGTGAAGTTGAATGCCACAGTCTTTATTAATTCATGGTGAATTAATTCATGGTGAATTTTTTCCTCAGGTGTTCAGCTGTCCAGATCCTCCTCCAAAGACCGCCACCCCTGAGGAGTTCATCCGCATGACCAAAGGCATCACGCTGGCCACAGCAAAGGCCGTGGCTGCTGGCAACTCGTGTCGTCAGGAGGACGTGATTGCCACCGCCAACCTGAGCAGAAGAGCCATCGCTGATATGTTGCACTCCTGCAAGGTGACGCTACTTACACAGGCCTTTAATGTGCACCGCAGTGACAGTGTGGCCACAGCCCTGAATTTTTTTATTTTTTTTCCCTCTCATTCTGTCTGTACCTTCCCATTTTTTTCCCTGACTCTCCTCTCTCTTTCTCTTTACCTGCCTTCTTATATTAACTTTCTTTTTACCTGCCTTCTTATATTAACTTTCTCTTTACCTGCCTTCTTATATTAACTTTCTCTTTACCTGCCTTCTTATATTAACTTTCTTTTTACCTGCCTTCTTATATTAACTTTCTCTTTACCTGCCTTCTTATATTAACTTTCTTTTTACCTGCCTTCTTATATTAACTTTCTCTTTACCTGCCTTCTTATATTAACTTTCTTTTTACCTGCCTTCTTATATTAACTTTCTCTTTACCTGCCTTCTTATATTAACTTTCTCTTTACCTGCCTTCTTATATTAACTTTCTTTTTACCTGCCTTCTTATATTAACTTTCTCTTTACCTGCCTTCTTATATTAACTTTCTCTTTACCTGCCTTCTTATATTAACTTTCTTTTTACCTGCCTTCTTATATTAACTTTCTCTTTACCTGCCTTCTTATATTAACTTTCTTTTTACCTGCCTTCTTATATTAACTTTCTCTTTACCTGCCTTCTTATATTAACTTTCTTTTTACCTGCCTTCTTATATTAACTTTCTCTTTACCTGCCTTCTTATATTAACTTTCTCTTTACCTGCCTTCTTATATTAACTTTCTCTTTACCTGCCTTCTTATATTAACTTTCTTTTTACCTGCCTTCTTATATTAACTTTCTCTTTACCTGCCTTCTTATATTAACTTTCTCTTTACCTGCCTTCTTATATTAACTTTCTTTTTACCTGCCTTCTTATATTAACTTTCTCTTTACCTGCCTTCTTATATTAACTTTCTTTTTACCTGCCTTCTTATATTAACTTTCTTTTTACCTGCCTTCTTATATTAACTTTCTCTTTACCTGCCTTCTTATATTAACTTTCTTTTTACCTGCCTTCTTATATTAACTTTCTCTTTACCTGCCTTCTTATATTAACTTTCTTTTTACCTGCCTTCTTATATTAACTTTCTCTTTACCTGCCTTCTTATATTAACTTTCTCTTTACCTGCCTTCTTATATTAACTTTCTCTTTACCTGCCTTCTTATATTAACTTTCTCTTTACCTGCCTTCTTATATTAACTTTCTCTTTACCTGCCTCTTACTTTTCTCTTTCCTCATTTTCTCCCTCTCTCGATCCCTTAATTCCATTCTCTTATAAATGTTCCTTTTTTGTATGCACCTGTCTTTTTTCTCTCTTTTCCTTCAGTTTTCCCTCACTCTCTTTTTCTCGTTTTCTTTTCTCTCTCTCTCTCTTTTTCTATTTCAAACTTTCTCATTGTCTATCTTTTATTCTTTCTGCAGCAAGCTGCCTACCACCCAGAGGTTAGCAACGAAGTACGGACACGTGCTCTGCGTTTTGGAACCGAGTGTGCCAATGGCTATCTGGGTCTCCTGGAGCATGTACTTGTGGTAAGTTAAAATTAGCGCCCCCTATCAGCCAGCATACTTATTTTTTCAACAATCGGGGAGGTCCTTTTACTCTGAGACACACACACTCCTCAAGACCCCCTAAGGTGTCATTAAGGGTGAACCCTGTGTGAAATACTTTGGGTGTCATTTGACCTTAAGCTGCTTGTTATTTCAGTGTGGCAGTAAAGGCAATAGCAAGCCCCGGTGTCAGCCTCTGACCTGCCTCACACTGACTGGCTTGGGGTGCCGTTGTTACAGCATTAGACATGATTTAGGGCTGCACAATGTATAATTTGTTCATCATAAACTTAATATTGGTGTTTGAAATACTGGTTTGCATGAGTACCCTTGATAATTCACAGATTGTTTTTATTGTTGCAAGAGCTGTGATCAATGTTGAGAGTAACTTATCCATTTCTGTAGGGTTTTTTTAAATAAATTACAACAATCATAATTACTTTTGGTACAAATAATGCAGGCCCATTTTTCAACAGTCCACCTGTTGTGTAGGCCTACTACTATTGCACTAAGCAGCAATATAATATTGATATGGTATTTTGTACATATAGTGCAGCCCTCATTGTTTTTATATTAGAAATATATTTGAGTGTTTGAGTAAATTGTATTGTCAGCTCTAGCACTATTTTATTTTCTTTCAAATATTAACTATTATAATGCTGTAAATATCACTTTTGGCTGTCTTTACTGGTGCATCAGTGATTTCTGCAGTTTAGTCAGACTAACACTTGAAGATTGTAATCTTGTTTCTTAGCCATTTTTGTTGTTTCTCTGTAGTATTAAAAACCTAAACTCGGAAGAGCATCACACAAATGGTCCCTGTCAGCTGTTATTTTTTATGTGTTTGTACGAGCTTTTGTTCACACGCGAGCCCTCCCAATAATAACCCCTTCCTAGTGAATAATTGTTAAATTCCAGGGTGGAGATGCATGTGTGAAAGAGACTTAAAAGGATAAAACTGTGGCAATCCAAATTTAGAATGATTGTAGCTGTCTGTCTAAAGGACCTTGTAGTCTTGTTTAAGTACATTCCAAACAGTAGCACAATGTGTGGCTAATGATCACATAAACTACAGTGATATGCCCCTGACTCCTCCTCCTTTCTTCTTTCTGTCACCCTGATGTTTGAATGTCTGTGCGCGTGCGTGCTTTACTGTTTCACTGTGGTAGCCGGTGAGTAAGAGTTGATTGACCTGCACGAGTGTGTACCCGCATTGTGTGTGTGTCCCAAAAAGATTAACAGCCTTTTGACCCCAAGAGATATTCTTGCCCACTCACACATGGCTGACTGGGGTGGCTGGAGCATTGTTATTTTAAGACAATGGGTGAAATATTTTCTGTTGTATTATTAAGCAAGTAACAATGCTATTCAATCACTAATCATACCTAGAGAAAGAGTCCTGACCTAGGTTGTTTTGTTCTAATGGATCTTATTAAATTTGGTATTGAACAGCCTGATAAACTGCAGTTATATAGACACTCACAACGCATTGTAGCCCCTGAGCATTAAAACTGGTGTGCCCTTCCTAGTTGTAATGATCCGTTTGCCTGAGGCTGTGGACTTTACCATGTAATTCACCATGTTGATCATAGATTGGTTGTGCATTTGAAGAATGTATATTAAATGAAAATGTATAATAATAAAAGTGTATACCTGAACTTTTTGCTTGAAAATGCATGCTAATGCTCCAGAAGTCATCATTAAAAAAAAATCTGTTTATATACCCTTTATATCACTTTCTTGATGTTCTCTGAGTACATCTAAAAAAAGTTTTGATATTTTTTCAATATTATAGCTCCATGTTACGCATATGATAGTATTTCTGTTTTCAGGTGGGAGGAGCATCTTATATATTGGTTGATGATTATTTGATTTGAAAGCATGTGGGTGTGTTCTTAGTGTGTTCTATGCGTTTTTGTCTGCGTTGCTGGGGCCAGGGCTTTTCTTAGCACTCTATTTGAATGGGCCGAAAGAGGCATGCCTGCCAGCCCCCAGAGCCGCCAAACTAATGACAAACACCTGTCATAGTCTCACCAGCACCACTCTGAAGGACACTCTGAGGACACACAAACATACACTTAGCAGTGTGTCATGAAGTCGGTCTCTCATCTGAACAAGCTCTCCATGCACGTTTTCCCACTTAATGTCCACAAAAATGGACCAAAAATGGACCTATTCCACAATTTCCAGTCTCTCTTTATGGCTTAGAATGGAATCGGCTGTTTTTGTTATGGTGCTTTTAAGACTGATGTTTGCTAGTTATTTCAGTTTCCATTGGTTGCACTGTATTGCGCCTCATTGAAAAAACAGTCCAGGTTCAAATTATCCTTATAACTTACAGCATGACATCACAAAAACAATGACTTAAAAATTGACCATTACTGGGGCTTAGTTTCCCAATATTAACTCTGCATCTGTATGGAGTGGGAAGTGAATTGTACATTTAGTAACTTTAACAGTGTTGACATACTACATTACTACACCCTTCTTATTAACAAAGGTTTGGTTTTCCACAATATGGGCCATTTAATATTTTATTAAATGGACACTGTATTGGTATAGAAAGTCACATGTTGTATTGCTTGTATTGCTAAATGACCTGGAACTTGCATAGTTCTAATGATGTAAGCATGTTTTTAAGTATGTTCAAAAATATAACTGTAAATCTCTATAAATTAGACTGTAAATTAGATTTGAATCTAATTTGAATCAAACGAGTCTATGCAGATTATTGCATCAAGACGCATGATGCCTTTTTACACTGTTCTCGGTGCACTAATATCCTGCACCTACACAGAGCACTAGGTGATGTAGATGAACTCACTGCATCTCTTTCTCTCTGCAGATCATCCAAAAACCTACTCATGATCTGAAACAGCAACTGGCAAGCTTCTCCAAGCGGGTGGCAGGCTCCGTCACTGAGCTCATCCAGGCAGCTGAGGCCATGAAAGGTGCTGTAACAACACCACATATACACAAACACAGCTGAGACCATTCAAACTTAACACAGACCCTGCGTCCTGCTTACATTGCTTCTGTAACACCTCTTTCATGATGACGTTACATGACTAACAAAACGTGTAAAATAAGAGACTGGTTCAGGTAAAACGCTGTGGGTTCAATACATTGCCCTTCCTAAAAAGATCTGTATCCTGATACCAAACACCCTTGAAGACCTGTACTCTAAACAGATCTTGGCTACAGTTCATATGATCAGCCATATTCTACTTACAGAAAGCAAAACCACAGCTCGGGGCGATAATACCCTCATGTCTGAGTTTAACAGATGGCGTAGGGTAGAACTACTCGGGGGTAATGGAGCGTGTGAACGAGTTCTTGTCAGAGATGTGTGATGGACTGTGGATGAGACTTGACGGTTCCTTTTTCTGTAGGAGATATATCCTTGGATAAGTGTTTTTGTCCCATAATATCTCTGTACACTCTAAACTATTCTTAAACCCAGCCTTAAACCCTCATTACTATGAAAGTGAATAGAGAGGATTGACAAGACTTTTAGCCCTCATGTACAGTGGGACAAACAGAGAATGCAGAAGTTTGAGCAACTTGCTGACAATGAGTGAGCAAAAATATTCATTGCTATTTGACGTACAGCAAAACCATTAAAAGGAGATGGGAAGGAAAAGATCAAATGTTTGTGTTTTGCTTAAAGAATTGGACCAGTCCCTCCAGGCCATACTATACTTATAATCCACCTCTGCATTAAGACATATCATCTATCTTTGAACCTACCTCTTATCTCTGAAAAAGAAACTAAAAAAAGCTATATATTATGTAAGTGATGTGCAGTGTAATGTCTATAGTGCCTTTAGAGCAGCTAAATGCAACATTGAGTGTGTACTCATTTGAGGCCAAGAGTTGAGTTCACTAAACTCATTTGGAAATAAGCCTCATCTAGTTAATCATTTTTTTTTATTTACTTATCTCTGGTTTTATGGTCTTCGTTTCTGACAGGCACCGAATGGGTGGATCCTGAGGACCCTACTGTCATCGCCGAGAATGAGCTGCTGGGTGCAGCGGCTGCCATCGAAGCTGCTGCCAAGAAACTGGAGCAGCTGAAGCCGCGAGCGAAGCCCAAGGTGAGGGGGCTTTTTTCCACTGCCTATACCCCTGTCCCCCCCACCCCAGCCACCTGCTACAGGCTTAACTGCTCCAGCGTCTTCTAGGGGGTCTAGTCTCAGACAGAGTTACTATCTGTAACAGTGTCCTTGCTGGGGGATCCCTGCTGTGCTTTTCTCATCAACGTTTATCTGAACATGTAACTCGGGGAAAATATGTAATGGCCCAATTATAGATAACAATTATAATATAATAATAATAATGGTAAATATGTTGTATAAAAACAATTATATACCATAGTGTGCAAAAGTCAGCAGGTTGGTTCAAATGATTTATCTGGATGTGAGTGTATTTGTCAAAATACTGTGTTTTGTTAAATACAATCAATCAATTAATTAACATTTATTTATATAGCGCTTTTTACAACCAGTCTTGTCCCAAAGCAGCTTTACAGCAAAGCAGTTTAGGATGGTAAGAAAAGAGTCCATGCATAGACAAACGTGAGAAAGGGTATCGAGGTCTGAGCCCCCCTAGAGCAAGCTGGAGGCAACAGTAGCAAGGAAAAACTCCCTGGATAAAAGTTAGAAACCTTGATAGGAACTCAGTCTCAAGGGAGGAACCTTAGATAGAGGGATAGAGAGAGCAACACAGCTAATGAGATTATAAAACAGGATACCATAAGAAGCTCTGCTTGAACATAATCATAAATATTCTAGTTCAGGAGGTAGTGATGTAAAGTTCGAGCTATCTCATAGGTGAGAGGTAGTGCCAGACGTTGGCGGCTCCACTGTAGTAATTCCGGTCATTCAGGCTGACGAGCAGGAGAACATCCTCAGGTCAGACAGGGGGGACAGTTGATCACACTGTGGGAATAGAGCTATAATTACAAATTACACGCAAACAATAATATATGTATGTTAAAAACTGACACATTTCTTATTTTAGAGAAAGGAGATTTTGGTTGCTCAGTGCCCACAGGTCATCATATGAATGTATTGAATTCCATCACATCACTGATGCACCTGATTAAATATTAAATCACTCATTAGCCAGGCTAGGTATTGGATGATAACTACAAATAATACTGAACTGGTGTAAGTAGAAACATTTTCTGTCCATATAACCAGCCAAGTATTTTGATCTGTTTTCAGTCTTTTGGAGTGTTTAGAAAGATTAATTATTTTTTAGCTTTTACCTGTTAAGTTTCAAAATAACCAGTACAGTATGTAGTCATGGACAGCCCAGATTAGACTGATTAGTAAGGATTTTTTTCTTTGAAATTGTTGATGCTTTGTGAATGATTGACCGCAGTTTACTGGGAATCACCATGTTCCCGTATTCTTGTTTGCCTCACACAGTTTGCACTGGGACGAAAGGTAACCCAGAAATCTTGAAATTTGACTTTCAAGTGTCGACTGACGTGATTTTTGATGTGCAGCATGCAGTGAATCACTCTCATTCCACACAACCCAAGAAACAAATCCAGCTGCCATTGTGCCGTGTTCCACCCATTATGCTAAAGTTTCAGAGTGCTATTCGACAGAAATTAATGTTCTCCTGGTTTGGTCATTTGAACAGGAGGCTGATGAGAGCCTGAACTTTGAGGAACAGATTTTGGAAGCAGCCAAGTCCATCGCTGCAGCCACCAGCGCGTTGGTGAAGGCTGCATCTGCTGCACAGAGAGAGTTGGTGGCTCAGGGCAAGGTGAGCAGGAGCTTCTCCTTAGACTGCTGCTTATATCCTATATTGTTTTTCCACAAAGAGCATGACCCTAACATTTTTCTTGTCTGGCAGAGCGCTTTTTATTATTAATTTATATCATCTTTAATATCTTATCAGTTCTTTTTGTTTTATTTAGTGTGTCATGTCTGGTATAATGTTGCTTTTATTTAGCACTGTTGAATAACTACAAGTAGACTGACAACATTGGTTTTATTTAAAATATTAATCCACTATCATTTTGTTAATATGATTAATGTTATTTTTAGTATTCATGTTTTTGTGTCATCTAAATAAATAAAAAATGGCTTCTCAAAACATGATTTAACCACTATGGATAGTATAAAATGTGGTTTTAATAAAGTTGAAAAAACAAGTATGTAACAGTCTATTTTTCCTTCTCTCTGCTCAGGTCGGGGCAATCCCAGCAAACGCAGTGGATGATGGTCAGTGGTCTCAGGGTCTCATTTCAGCGGTGAGTTTTGTTACGGCTGAATAAATGTCATTTTCTCCAACATACACTTGGCTTACATTAAAAACCATTAGTTTTACAGCTAGGTGTTGTTTGAAAGCTCTGTATAACAAAAGAAATCTGATAAATAGAATCTAATTAAATCTAATAATCATATAATCAGAAACTGAGATTAACCTGGAGTATCTCACAGTGGTTTATTTCTTAAAGTCACATCACATGTGAGGAATGCATTATTCTACACTGACTGTTCAGGGATTGTTTTTACATTACTTTATAGCAGGCCTGCAGGTGAAATCTGTAATGTTTGATTATTGATTACATGACTGCATTACTCAGTCTGTGTAATATGTATATTGTTCTATACTGTGCATCATATATGTTTGTTCAATCTTGGTTTTTAGGCCCGTATGGTAGCAGCAGCCACCAATAACTTGTGTGAAGCAGCTAACTCGGCAGTGCAGGGTCATGCTAGTGAGGAGAAGCTCATCTCCTCAGCCAAGCAGGTGGCTGCCTCTACTGCCCAGCTCCTTGTGGCCTGCAAGGTCAAGGCTGACCAGGACTCGCAAACCATGAAGAGACTGCAGGTCAGTTTTTTTTTTCCACTTGCTTTGTTTTCAAGACATATCTTCTACTTTGTGTTCGGTTAGACTTGATTTCTTACTTCTGATCTTTAACAAGTTTGTCACTGGATCATCCAAACATGCTGTTGTGCCTAACAGTGAATAGAAGGTATTAGGCATCACTTAGAATTTGGTCTTATTCATCTACTGTCTGTACAAATTAAAGGTGATAAAATTCAGTAAAAAGTGTGGGTACTGCCACCCAGCAGCTTTTTTTCATCAACCTACATTTCACTGCAATTTTTTTTACATAATATTACACATACATTATAATATTATAACGCTCTCTGTTGTAATCCATATAATATTACCAGCAATTGACATTTTAGTATCAGCAAACTTTTAGAAGACTTTACATGTTTTTTTTGCACCAAAATCATTTGGCTGAAAGTGTAGCTGGTGGTGGTCATCTGCTTTTGTTTATTATTAGCAATATAAGCTATTTAGAAACTGAAGTACTGTTGTTTGTCTCTTCTGTAGTAGTGGGACAATAAAGCAGGGCTTAAGAGAGAAAGAACTTAGTCGGTGGGCCTATTTAAGCTTTGTATGATGCATCTTTTTCTCTCTCTCTTCTCCATCATCATTTCCTCTGCCATGTGTCATGTGATCGTACAAACATTTTGATACCTTGATAACTGTATCTCTGTTTTTGTGAAGAGAAGCTACAGAGGCTTATGTCAACTGAAGGTCTTTTGTCTTCAGTCACACAACAATAAATTGTGTTGGAGATGCATCAGGCGCCAGGAATAGACCTGGGTCTCAGTTTTTAGCGTTACATGGCACTCCCCTCTTGGGTGCAGCTGTCCACTTTGGCTATTCTATGTTTAGACCCTATTATTCTTACCCTGCAACTATGGGCATATGTTTTTTTTTGTGTGTGGTTTGTCACAATGGAGCAGCACTTGTGTTGGTTTTTGGAATAATATGTCACTACATATTTTAGCTATCTTGTATATCATCTTTTAACAGCAAGCGCCTGTGAAAAAATATCCATACAGTCTCATACAAGCTTAGCACATGAATAGTGTTGAGCCCTTATTTGTTTCCAGCTTTCAACCAAACCATTAGCTTTTTCTAGTTCTATCAACACTCCTATCATTAGGAGGCTCATTAGTATTCTGCAAATGGTCTCATCCATCAAAGATTCAGGCACTGTGTTTGGAACATATACATGCTCTAATAAGTTGTGTGATATCTCAAGATGAATCCCATCAGCAGGGTCTTAGCTGCTCAGGCTCTGTGGAAGCAGCTGCATCAGGTTTTTGCCTCTCATATGTGTAGTGCATGTTTCTTCTTTTGGGGAGCTCTTAACTCCAGGGCTGTCACTGGAAACCCAGCCATCCTGGAGCTTATACAGATGCACTGCTAAACGAGAAGTAGTACAGAAGTAATCAAGCCTCACGCATCATGAGAATATAGATCAGTCACCAAAAGAGACTGCTCTTATACAGAACTGTGTGCACTGAGATGTTTTTGTAGGAGACGCCTTGTCTTTAAAGGTGTAGAGGCCTTTGAGAATACTTAAGAATTTTAGCCTGTACAGGAAGATATTTTAGGCTAAACAGAAATCGTGGGAATTTGAGGAATTTGTAAGCATGAATGTCTGAGGAGGTATTCTCATTCTGTGTCTCATAGCTTGTGTTGTTACCATTTCATGATTTGGCAGAGCTAATGTACTTATTAAAGGCAATAAATTGCTGGTTTAAATGAACTGGAAGAAATTTAGTTGCTCAACATGTCTGTTTGACATTTTCTGATTGTTTGGGCCTCTAGCCATGACTGAGTGCTAATAACAATCATGAATAATTTACTATTGTCCATTTACCCAAAGCCCAAACCTTTCAAAGTAGAGGGCTAGTCTGTGTGAAGTGGATTGTTTTTAGCAAGACTGTAGGCTATGGCTAATGGAATGGCTAGTGTAGCCTGGCTTTCAGTGAGAAGGCATAAATCTAAGCTCTAACAAGCAAGTAGGCTGAGCTTTGAATCTCACAAGATACTTTCTCTCTTCGCTTGCTGCCTCAAAAGGCAAAACGAGAAAAAAATGTTTGAGGAAGGACTGCCAGAGGAGTCACTGAGACGTGTGTTTTGTTTCGAGTGAATCATGAGCAAACTTCTCGCTGTCTCTCTCTCTCTCTCTCTGGCTGCATTGCCTTTTAAAGCCATCTTCAGAGTCCACACAGTAGAAGTGTTATGGTTCACTACGAACTCTTCAGGAAGCCTGCATTCCTCTCTTACTCACTTCACACTTTTATATGTGGATGAGCACTGGGATCAGTTGGGTTAGCATGGCTATTGTTAATAAAGTGTCTGATCTGTGGTTAGCGTTTGAAGCCAGGGGCCCATTTCTGTTTAAAGCTAGAACATGGCAGCTTGCGGTTACCGTGCTTACCTGTCTATTTAAAAGTCTGTGTTCTTCACACAGCATGCGGTCTAGTTCAGTAACCAGTAAGGCTGTCACCATTATTCAGTTACACTAGAAATTAGGAAATAATGTCCCTTTTAAATCGTCCTTGTCTGACGGGCGCACTCGCGATCAAAACGTTTTAAAAAATCTTTTTAAATGGCTTGCTTGTTCGTCTTTTTTCCAATAAATTAATAGTGACAGCCCAACCTGTAGTGCTGCCAACAGTAGTGTGAGTTCACAGGATTAAAAACAGTATGCAGCATCGTTAACCTACAGAGGCCGAATGGAGATTGTCAGAACAGTGTTTAGGAAATGGTGACACTCAGAGGGCTGTTTTAACTGGAACGTTATCTCAGTCATACAGAAGGAGCATGGACGGAGCCAGTTTTGGCTCTAGGAGTGGACCGTTTTTAAGGGTTTAAGTGACATTGTCGCTGCGTGTTGTTCATCTAGGCTGCTGGCAATGCTGTGAAGAAGGCTTCAGATAACCTGGTGAAGGCTGCACAGAAGGCTGCATTCGAAGCCCAGGATGACCAGGCCGTGATGGTGAAAAGCAAAATGGTGGGCGGCATCGCTCAGGTAAGAAGAGATGAGCCAACGATTCTTTGTATGCGCACTGCTCAGTCAGACTACAGTATACTAATTTATACTGCATCAAAAAAAATACAAATCATATAGTGTTGAAAATCGTGATTTCACAAAGCACTAAATCCTTTACTGAAGAATTGCAATCAAGTTGGATCAATATCAGGTCAGAGATTTAAAAATGAATAAGCACAGGTTAACTTTAGATTGCTTCTGTGAATCATATAATATATATATATATTTTAGTGCTGTGTACATCACGGTATGCTAACTTTGTTGTGTTGGTCTTTGTGCAGATCATTGCTGCTCAGGAAGAGATGCTGAGGAAAGAGAGAGAGCTGGAGGAAGCTAGAAGGAAGCTGGCCCAGATTCGACAGCAGCAGTACAAGTTCCTACCCTCAGAGCTGAGGGAGGATGGCCAGGAGCAGTGAGGGGCTCTGGACCCCCACGCTTAAACCTATACACAGCGAGCGTGCACACACACACACACACACATACACAAGCCAACCACTCAGGGCTGCTGGGCCTGAGCGCTTCAAGAGTTTTGCTACAATCACAGCAATGCTAGCAGGCTTGCCAGAGCAACATTGGGGCTAAAACGATTTTAAGAGATGCAATGGGTAAAAATTCAACAGTGTATCAGGATGTTTATTTTAAGTTGTTTATTTCTTTGTTTATTCGTCCCTTTTATGAGAATTCACCATGCCACCTGTTTAATTTTGTTTATTTTTGTCTTTTGCCCAGTGTATGCAAGTAACTGCGCTTTTAACAGAGCATTGTGATTAAGTTAGTGGTAGATTTATTAGATTTAGTTTGACGTATCTAGAATGCATGGGTCCTTACTGCAGCGACACTTGTTTTCATTTTCAGTACCTGTTTCACACGCCTCAGCTGATCTATGGGTGTTGAACAATAGTATTTTTTGTGAGTTAAGTAACTGTATGTGAAGAGGTTTATGGTTTCTGGGTTAGGGGCGTCCACTAACCAGGACTTGAGGGTTTTACAGAGATATATAGAGATTCCCTGGATTGACCAAAGCGAAGGGTACAGCATCAGTGAGCAGAGAGGGAGGGGAGCGGGGGCGGGTGGGCATTTTTTTAAACAGTGTTTCCAAAGAAGACGTGGTTGGTTTCAATGTGTAGGTTGTAATGGCTGTCAGTTAAGCCTTCTCCTGGTCATTTGAACCAGGCACTGTCGACTGCATATATTGTGGCAATTGGACCATGGGTGCAATGATAAATTTCGCGATGAAACAATTCATAGAGAGAAAACATATCATTTTTTAAAAAAAGAAAAGAATAATAAAGCTATGAAAATGTTACAAATGGTATCTTCTATTAAATGTATATGTTAATACATGTTTGTCAGTGTTTTGTTGTCTGTATGAACAGTTAAGCCTACTGGCAGTTCTGCCAGGACTTCGGTGTGGAGTATAAAAGCCATATTTTTTCATATTCTTGTTTCAAATCATGAATATTATGGATTTGGTGCTACACAATGATTGAATTCCATATTGATATTAACTGATGGCATCAAATAAGGAACTGTAACAGTAGACTAAAATAATTAATACAGATAACATGTCGTGTGCAGAATAATTTGAGAACTTTTGGTGGCGTAAGCCTTATCAGTGTTTGATATTTACAATAATGCCACAGAAATTTAAATAGCTAGACATGATCATGAACAGTTATGTTGCATTCAAGTGCCTGCATATGTTTTTCTATGTGTGTATACATAACTGTTGACATTTTCCCATTTCAAGTGCACTTAGTTCTCTGTCTAACTTAAATCATATAAATTCACTCTTTTCCAAAGACATCTTGTTGCCTTTGTGTTTTCTTTCTTTGTTCTTCTTTCATTCTTGTCGCTTTGAGGAGAACCTCATTGGAAAATGAACATATTGTAGGTCCAGCAATCATCTTGCTAATCACTGAACATGTGAAGGACGTATGAAGTACAAGGCCATGGGTCCAAAGTAATAGTCTACACTTATTATAGTTGCAAGAAAAAGTAAGCAAATCCTTTGGAACTACCTGGATCTCTATACTTTTCTAATGTTTGGTCCTAATCATACAATCTAACTAAATCTGTACTACTTAATGTTGGTCAGTGAGCACATTAAGTAACTTCCACAATGCAGGTTTCTTCTTGCAGCTCTATATTAAAAGCAAAGCAAGCGGGTACATTAGCCCAGTGTTCATTATACAGTATTGCATTGTATTTAAAGGGTAGAATTGTGGAGCGAAGCACTGCAAGGTGGGTGGAATCTCACGTCATAGATCTACCCACAGAGCACAACTAGCTCATCTGTATATACAGTGATCCTCTTATAATAGCTGACTGCATAATCTTGTAAGCAGGTATGTGATCACAGCCTAAAAGTGGTTTCTGTTTACCTCAGGCAGTGGAGCGTTACTTGTGTGAAGCTGCTGGATGTGCTGCTGCAGTCCCTGTTCACTGATCGTGTAAAGAGATGGGATTTGAGAAGTGCTCTATTGTTTCGTTGGCCAGAAAAGTTACATTCATTTTCAAAATTCAAAGCAAATTAGTTCTAGTTTTTTTTTTCAGTGGATTTTAAGGTCCAACCATGACATTGATTTGAAAATTCAGCTATTAAGTTCCCCCAGCTTCAATATATTAATACAGAATTCATTATTTATATAATGTATAATAAAATATTCATATATATATATATATATATATATATATATATATATATATATATATATATATGTATGTTTTTATATTGATAAAGTACTGTGTAAATGTCTTCAGCGCCTAGTTAAAGCAAATTATTCCAAGTATCAGAGTAGTACTTAATTTTTTCCAGGGCATCAAGGGTCCAGATATCTCCTCCATAACCTCAGACATTGTTTAATTTCACCCTCAGCACTCCTGCTTTAATATAATGTAGTGTCAATTAGTCAGGCCAGGATGACAGCTACAGGTAATGACTTCTGCAGAGATCTGGAAATGGGTAAACAAACATTAAAATACATAAAATCACTGCTTATTATATACATTTTATTTGATCTATTCCAGTATTTATGTTTAGCTTGGGGTAAAATAATACTACTGAGTTAAATGGCATTTTAAATATATTTTTTCTTTATACAATAATATATGGATGTACATGTCCAGGCAGTTATTGGGCTTCTGTCTCACGTACTACTTAATGAAAGCTGGATCAACATTAAATCTTTGCTATACTAAAAAAATCTTCATCTGTTTTTACATAACTGTAAAACATGTTCATATAACAAATAGAACATTTATTTTAGATTTTTGGTTGAAGTTGTGTCTCTTTTCACCTGATGATGACTAAGTGAGATAATTAAGCTTTCAGAGAAGTTTTGTTTTTATTCAGCACTGAAACTTTGTTCTCTCCATGTTGGAGGATCCATTAAAAGCACAGCCCGTCCAGTCTGTCAGAAAAAAGTAGGAAAAAGTCCATTTTAATGATTTCTTTTAGTTTGTTTTGTTTTTAGATTTATAGTCATGTAGAAATAAATTTGGTCACTGTGGACAGAAAAGTACATACTCCTGTTTATGCCACTGGAATATATATATATATATATATATATATATATATATATATATATATATATATAGCTTTTATAGCCTCAATCATGGCTTAGCATTAATGAGAGGCATTGGCATAACTACGACTTACTTTCTTGTAATTATGGTTTAGTATCTCATGATTGTGACTTAATACCCTATAATAATGAGAACTGATACCATGATTATGACTTAATAGCTCAAAATTGTGACAGTCTTTTACAACAATGACATTTGATATCATAATTGTCTTCATATCTCATTTTTATATTTTTTTATCTTGTAATAATAAGAATCAGTACCATTATTATTGGGACTTAATATTTTATAACAAGATTTTTTACCAGAATTATGACAAAGCATCTCAAAGATATGACTTAATACCTTAATATCTCTTACTTTTGACTTTATTATCTTATAATAAAGAGAATCATAGTTATGACTTAGTCTTTATAAAAATTAGATTTGGAATTATGATGTCTTCATATCTTATAATAAGAATAAGTACCATAATTATGACTTAACATTTTATAATAATTTGTCGTTACCAGAATTATGACATAACATATCATAGAAATGACTTAATACCTTAGCAAATATCATTACCATAATTATGACTAATTATGATTTATGGCAAAAAGATTCAATGCCATAATTATGACTTAGTCTTTTATAACAATGAGATTTGTTATCATAAATGTCTTCATTTCTCATAATCATACCTTGATATTATTCTTTAATTATACCTTATGATTTTGAATCTCATAATAATGAGAATCCATACCATAATTATGGCTTAATGTCTCATAATAATAAGATTCAATGCCATAATTATGATTTATATAATATCTGATAAGGAACTGATGCTGTTGTCGTGTTAATCATAATCAGGGCTCATCAGAAGGAATGTTAAATCCAGATCGAGGAGAGTTTCTGTGTGTTTCCTGGTGGGATCGTGTTGGAATCTCTATTTTTTTGTCGATCGGAAGGTTTAATCTGCTGTACAGACACATGATGGATTAAACCCGCGGCGTTTGTCAAGATCCGTATCCTGTAACTCTGTCTACGCGAACAAACGCGGCTCGGTCCCCTCAGAGACGATCAGCGCTCCCAAACATGGACACAAAACCTCAACAAGGACATAAAACCGAGCGGCCCTCATCAGAGCGACGTCCCTCACTCGCCCGGTGACTTTAGAGCTTAACTTTCCAAAAAAAGGCCGGAGTTCCTGCTGAGAGGAATGTGGCCACGCCCACCCCTCCGCTCACGCCACGCCCACGACCCTTCATTGCCCCGCCCCGCAGGCTGCTCTGAGCCCCGTCTCTGCTCTGCTGTGGTTCTGTCTCCTCACTTCAGCTTCACAGTCCTGAGCAGCCGCTCCACGTCCCTTACCGAGCAGGAGAGACCCAGAGGAAGCAGCCATGGAGGCCATCAAGAAGAAGATGCAGATGCTGAAGCTGGATAAGGAGAACGCCATAGACCGGGCTGAGCAAGCAGAGATAGACAAGAAGGGAGCGGAGGACAAATGCAAACAGGTACTTTATCCAGAGTGACCTGCCATGGGGTCACTCAGAGCCTCCAGGGGCGGTTGGGGGACATCAGGTCAAACGGGACATCACCTTCTAGGCCTGGAATGAGTAGTGTCCCAGTTCTTATTTCTACTGATTGTCCACTTTGGTGGTGTAATGAACTCATTTATAGTATCTTAAGGTATGTACACACAGGTGAGCTTTATCTCTAATTGCATTAAACAAGAGTTTCTGTTACCTGATGGCACGGGGTACAGGAATCCTCCCTCCTAAGAGTTTGTTTATAGACTATTAGGATGACAGAATAAACAGTTGAGGCCTTGTCACCCATCCAAATGTTCAGTTAAGCGGACACACCCAAGAAAGCCTGAGAAGCTTAAATAAAGATTACTCATCCGTACCCAATTTAAGCAAATAAGATAATTGTAAAGTTAACAGTAGCAATGTTAATTAGTAGCAATTACAAAAAAACAATGTGAGGATAATAAGTAACAAGTGCAGCAAGCATGCTCACTTGTAAAGTCTAATATTTAACATACATTCTAAGAAATATGGCTTATATTGGTTCTTCATGTTGTCCATCAGGCCTATAATATGATAATATTCCCACAAAGCGAGCATCCAGGGTTACAACACTATTTCCATGATTAAGTGATCCACTGGTTAGACTCGAGTGACATGCTCAGTTATTTGACTAAATACGGCTCATAATATCAAGTGGCGCAGCCCGGGGGCCAGTCGGTTTGAGTTTTATTATAGACGGTGTCAGATTCTTGGTGTGAATGAGTTACAAGTCACCAGCATCCACAAGCGCGATCCATAAATCTGCACTCAGATTGAAAAGCTAATGAGATGGCTCATTTCTGCCCACTTCTTATGATGCTGCTGGATAAAGCTACACTTATTTTATGTTCTCAAAGTATTAATGTGACTTGTTAGGGGCCTTTATGCTCAGTTCAGTATCAGCAGAATAACGTGCCGAGTAAATTAAAGTAATTGATATTAATTAAAGGGGAACTTTAAACATTTTTTGTTAATTATACACAATTAAAAGGTTCCGAGTTGGACTTAGAGTGGTGCTGATAGGAACCAGACGTCCACCTCTGAAAGCTCCCTTTTCATTTAGTCTATTAAAGGTGGAGGATTACATGCAGGGCACTATAAGACAAAATAGTCCACTATAGAACTTCTTTTCAGATTTCTGACTAATTTACCATCAGTAACATTGCATATAAAACACAGAAGACACATGTAAACACATGCAGGTTCAATGTTATGGTGATATGATATGGTGACCCCTGGCCCCCATCACCACCACTGTCAAGAAATCAGAGGTTACATCTACAAATTTCACATCAAACTGCTCTGAATGACTCTTAAGCTCAAAAAGTTATTTATTTATCATTTTTTTAAAAATTGGTGAAGTTCCCCTTTAACTTAACTATGCCTCTATAGATGTTTCTCAAGGGGATTCCATATTTATATAAAACTAGCTGATTTCTTTAAAGGAATTCTATATTTTATATATATTGTACTGATATCTTAGTAGCTGTCTCTGCATCTTCATGAAGAGATGTTCTGCTTCATGTCAACTCAAGGACATGTTGTCACAACAAGAAGACATTAAGAGATGTCAAAGGCATGGTTCGTGCTGAGACTGTAAGTCTCGTGCCTCTTGAGTAGTCAGAACAATCTTAACCTCATTCTCTCCCCATGTTTTTAACGTTCCTCAGTCAAGAGCGACTCCTGGCTCCGGTTCACTTACACAGCTCGACGAAGAATGCCTCTCGTTCTTTCCCGTACTCTCATTCCTTTGCCCTTCCAACACCGCAGACATTTCTCTGTGGCTTGGACGGGTGCTCGTCCAGTGAGGGGGCTTCGTTTCAGCTTAGCGAGGCCCTGTCTGTTCTTTTCTTCCTGGTTGTCAGTCGACAGCCAAAGTGATCTGCTCCTGGTTTTGGGGTATTTCCTTTCTTTAAGAGGCACTTCAGTCCTCTGGAGTCCTTTTTTGGGGTGAGACGTCTCTTTTCTCTTTTATGTAAGAGGAGCTGGCTGCAGTATATACACAGAAGCATGCGTCCTTGAACATTTGCCAGTCCTTGGATACGTGTGTGTAATACAATACAATTTCCCAACATGATGTCTGCCACCGCCTAATGGACGGCCACTATGCTGCACACACTGTTTGTTTAATCCAGACAGCCATGCTGATATACAGGATAAGCTATACTTTCTGTAATAGACTTCATTTTGTAGAGAACTCGATTCTAATTCATGATCCAAGGTATTTGGTAATAACATCTCTGTGGCCCTGATCTATTTTGCGCTTCCCTTCCCTCTTGGAATGGCTGTTCCACACAATGGGATCAAGGCTGCGCGGGGTCAGATGTTACCCCAGATGCATCTCCAGCCTTTGGATGCGAAAAGGGTCCAGGCCGCATGTGACGTCCGAGCCGCAATGCTTCACATAACTGGAGCCCAAAGCAGGCAGCGTCTGTCTGTTCATCAATCAGGAGCACATAGCGTTCACACCAGCGGCTTTGCCTCTGTCACTCACAATGGGCTTTTTATAGCCTTTTTATTTCAGGCCTATAGCCTATTGTGTCTCTCTTCACTTCAGGCAGAAGAGGAGCTGCAGGTGGCGTCTAAAAAAGCAATCTCAGGCCCAGTTTTACCCACACAGATCAGGCAAGATGGGCTGTTTGCTTTCTGAAACATGCTTCTGTAGTTTTACACTCGAGCTACGAGGCTAATTGAGGTGAAATGTCATGTAAGTTTAAGTCAGACCAAAAAAATCTGTCAGAATTAGTGTTACAGTATTATATCCCAATACTTATATGCATCACAGTATTTAGTTTTTTTGAGGTTCAAGAAGATGGGACAGGCAAACGATAATAATAATCCAACAACTACAACAATTTAATTTAGTGTTTTACGAACTGCACAGCACTAAATGCAATTAATCAGGCCTAATTATGTGGTTAGTGAGATAGGACAATATCCTATACGCTCTGAAACGTGTATTTTATCATGATAATGATGAAAATTGGCCAACACTAATCTAAACCCCAAAAAGCTTACTAAACTCTACATAATGCACTAGGTCAGTTCCAAAACACACTTTAATAGTGCACGTCTAAGTTGGCTAAATCCCAAATTAAACATTATGCACTATTTGGGAGCCAGTAACTAATTTAAAGGGACACATGACCTGTTAGGACAAGTAAGCTTAAGTGTGGTGTTCATGGCCAGTACTGTTAAAATACATGCAAACCAAGCAAAATTTACTATTAAAAAACAGATGAATACCAGATAAACAGATGAAAACTAGCAGGCTGCCTGTTTTGTGGCAGCATCAAATGGTTGCCGTCTCTCTGCCAAATATGTAATATACATAAAAATCTAATTCTGCCTTAATTCTGCCTTTCTATATATATATATATATATATATATATATATATATATATATATATATATATATATATATATATATATATATATATATAGTTATATATTAATATAATTATATAATATAGTTATAATAGTTTATTTTTCACTTTTAACATTCTTAACTTTTAATGTAAGTTAATGTAAAGAGGTTTTATTCCAAGTAATTTTGGAGCATTTCTATTGGTCCATTCATCTTGAAACTTTTATAGGTTGAATAATTAGATAAATAATAATTAGAAAATATAAAAATGATAGATATAAATAAATAAAAGAAATACAAAAATACAGATATATCATGGACTACTTTCAAAACCAAATAGTACCATACCACCCTAATATAAATACTATATCATGGTGGCACACTAGCTTTGACATACTATATAATATGGTAGAATGTGGTTGTGCACTGTGTGGGAAGTGGGGAGCCACTGAAGATGTGGCAATAGACTATTACTATTATCTTCTATTATATTAGCCTATTATATCAGCTCAGTTGCAAAACTAAAGAAGCAAACTCCGGACGCCAGTAATGCTTTGGCTAATTGACGACATCTAGGCCAAGATCAGTCTCTTTGGTGAACGCTAGCGAATCCGCCCTCTCGGCCCTTGCTTATTCTTCTAATTGGAGGCCCTCAGTTCCTCACACATCAAAGTGGCCCGTTTCAGTTCATTGAGGACTGCTCTGGCCCTGCCATCTCATGTGCTTACCCAGGAAGCTTTAATCATGGCCGGCCGAGGACCGTGGTCTATTTTCATAGCCGGAGATGTGGCTTCCACTCCCATATACAGCAGCAGGCCGTCTCCAAGGCCCAGAAGAACACAATAAATAGAAGCCGTTTTTATAAACGCCTAGCCTGCTGTGTGCTATGCCACAGCCGCCTGGCTTCTGGCTAATGCGCTGGAGGGGCTTATTTGATGTTGTGCTGAAAGCGGAGAGCAAGCATCCCCAGCTGCAGGCCCGGTGAAGGCTTTCACCATGGAGGCTGTGGCTACATTCCCTTTATAATCCTGTCCTCATGCCATCTTCACGTCATCCTCAGTCTGCCTGACCTTCAACACGGCACCGCATGGATTTATGCCTCCAGTCCCAGATAGAATAACGTTTGTACAGCTTTCCTTACTCAGGCAGCGGCCTGAGCCCAGAGAGGCCGCGTCGAAGCTTGTTGTGAGGCACAGATTAGACGACAAATTACAGTGTGATGAAACACCAAAGTTTAAAATAACTTCAATTATTATTTATTAACACTGTTGCTAATAATTAATCACCGATCAACATAGTCTCAAACATTTCAACATGATGAACAACATAATTCGATTAACAGAGTTAAAAATAGAATCTAATGGACCCCAAAAATGATAAATAGATATATCATGTTGCAGACTGTGAAGAGCTTGTCTGAAAACAGTTGCTATGGATGAGATGCCTTAATAATAAGAGAGAGATGAATAGACGTCACTTCTGGCTGTGTGGTGTTGATGGACGTTTACTGGTGAGGTATGTTGTGAAGAAATAGGATCCCTCATTGGGTCTCGGGTGTACAATTGTGGCAGCATCTATATCAGGGGCCCAATAAAGATTTTGGAGTGCTTGTTTATCGCGCCTGAGTCCTAATATGCTTAGAATTTATAAGACTAAGATAAAATGTAATAAGATTAATAACTGAATGATAGGCTTGCAGTTTAATTTGGCTAAAAAGAGAGATATTCTCCTGGAAATCTTTATGGAGAATGCTCTGGAGGAACTCTAGATGGCCTACGCTGTGGGTAGCTTTCAGTTTGGTTAATAACTAAAACCATATAATACAAAGAACTGCCAGGTAAGTATGTTTAATATGATAGGAATCTAAGATGTTGTGTTAGAATGGTTTCTGTTTTTGTGCCTGCCCTGTCAAGTTGTGACTGATATGGCAACAAAGTAGTGCAACCTGAAATTAGAGTTTCATCAGCTGTGTCCTGGTTGGCTTGTTTCTCTGACAGTATTCCACAACACTGAAGTACTTGTATGTTTGTGTGTCCATCTCAGCTGGAAGAGGAGCTGCTGGGTCTGCAGAAGAAGCTGAAGGGAGTGGAGGACGAGCTAGACAAATACTCAGAGTCACTGAAGGATGCGCAGGAGAAGCTGGAGCAGGCTGAGAAGAAGGCCACAGACGTGAGTGACACTGAGTAACACATGCGGTCACACTGATGGTGCGAATCACCTTTGAAAAAACTCAGAACGCTGGAAAATGCCAGCTGTGTCAGTGTGTCCATTACTCTTAGCCCCACAAATCAATTCTGTGTTGTTTTCCATATAGCTGCTGAATAATAATCCTGATTATTTACATACAAACAAGATAAAGATGGGACCAAAACTGCACTTAATCCTCATGTTAAACTCGTTCTTGGCTTGGTCATTGGCTTTCCTATGAATTGTTTTGAACTTCACTCTAAAGTTCTTAGAGCTGATTGTTTTAAAGGGGCCCTATTATGGAAAGCAATTTTCCTTGCTTAAAAAAAAAAAAAAAAAATATATATATATATATATATATATATATATATATATATATATATATATATATATATATATATATATATATATATATATATTTTTTTTTTTTTTTTTTTTTTTAAGCAAGGACATACACTTCGCTCCCCCATCCATGCTCTTCATATATGGAAACTAAGCTGCAAAAACTTACTGCTTTCTTTATTTTTGTGATGTCACAAAAATCAGTACATTTATTTACACATATTTACATATATTTAGCTTAAGGAAATATTTGTATATGTACTTTATAAAATGCAACCAATCAGAACAGAGCTCATTTACATATAACATATATTAAAAGCACATACATCAAAAACAGCCCGTTTGATCCTAAGGAATAAAGAGGAGTTGGAGAATGAACCTGTGAAAATATGTTTTTTGAATACCACACAAATGACATAAGTGAAAAGGGGGATATGGGCCCTTTAAGGCCAGGAAATAACAGTAACATAATTTAACCTTTCAACTGCCATCATCCTATATCAACATATGCCTGACCATAAATTAGCACTCAGTTCCCCAGCATTTTCTCTGTCACCCCCATGTGGCGGGACAAAGCATTGCCCACATCCTCAGCAGTCTGCGCCTGTCAGTCACTCTGACTTGGGCCTGTCCTGCTCTCCTTACCGCGCCATTAATCCCTGCCGGGAACGACTGAGCAGCAATCTTGCTGTTGACAGCTGCACTGGAGAAAGTGCCAACCACTCCCCACTATCACATTCTGTAAACACTTCATAAAGCCTGTCACCACCTCTGGCTCGGCCGCATGTGGTTTAATCATTCCGACAAGATAGCGAAAGCGTTTTTTGACTCTGGGTGTCTGGGATGCGCTCTGATTTCTTATATTTTTATAACCGTCATCCTGCTCTTGTCTCAACAAGATTACTGTAATGCTTACAGTGAGAAAGAAGGAATACTGGCAGGAGAGACTGGAGTGTTCCCCAACCCTGATCCTGGAGGCCCACTGCCCTGCACGTTTTTCCTGCTCCCAGCACACCTGACCCACCTAATCAACACATTAACAGCCCCTTATTGAGTTCAAGTGGCTGTGTTAAAGCAGGAATAGCACTAAGATGAGCAGGACAGTGGGCCTCTCCAGAACCAGGGCTGAGAAACACTGCTTTACAGTACACTTACTGACCATTGTGACAAAATAATTATTAAAAGTAATATTAAAAATATGTTATCAAATGTTTACATGATTTGTGCATAGTAAATATTAAGTATAATTTATTTACTGTGTGAAGGCAACAATGCCACACAACAACAACAATGGTTTCAAGATATTTGTAGGAAGATACATAATATTACTATCAATAATCCTGGATATTTAAAGAGTGGTAATAACTTGATGAATAACTTCTCAACAAATTAGTTCAAATAGATAATTACAGTATATTGTTCAGCATTTTTTAATTTCTTATTAAGCCCATCTAAAATACACTCTGGTTTCCAGTATTTAAACCTACACTGCATACAGCATTATTCAATAAAATAATAACAACACTGCATTCACAAAATCATAACTAGGACACTGAAGGTAATAAATAATAATTATATTTATTAAGTTTAATAATTAATCATTATTACAAATTATAAACTTATAATTGTAAACTTAATATCCAGAATTCATTGTGGATGTCCAAAGTTGAGGTTTTAACAAAAAAATAGATAATTACAGTATATTGTTTAATATTTAATAAATTAAAACATCTAAAATACTTATTGGCAAATAGTCTGTAGTTCACAGTGTTATTACAAACCAGCATGCTAATTTTATAGGGGAGGAAAAAAAACCCGTACTGTAATGTTATTTTGGGATATATCTTTTGGTCCGTTCATCATGAAATTCACAAACAATGTAAAGAACCACAGATATTTTATGCTATTTTATATACACTTATGTTAAAGAAATTTTAATCATTAAAAATGGAGTTACAAGTTTGAGTTTTGACAGGCTTTGTTCCAAATCTATGGTGCTTTCTTAAAATAGTAATGAATGTACAGATAGAGATGTATAGATGTACAGATGGTTTGGGTGTAAATGAGTTGACCTCATGCTGAAATCTAAACAATGTCTGTCAGCATCACCACCCTTTCCTGCTAATGTTTCATGATAACACCCTTTCCACTGCAGCTCCCGCCCGATTCGTAATCCTCACCGTCTGACCCCTCGTCTGACCATTCTTGCAGAATTAAAGGCTTTTCCTGCTGTTAAAGTCAGCAGATGACACAAAGCAGTCAGTCTGGTACTTATTAAGCAATGCTGCAGAGCCACCCTCCATCCGTTTACAGCTCGGGACCAGACAGCAGTTAATTATATTACAAATTAACAAAATAATTAGAGAAAATTTTTTTTTTAGATATTTTTGTTACATTTTTCAAATACTTACAACATACAGCATCAAAACTCACAAGCATAAATACAGAAACAATATATACCATAAAATAAGTATAAGTAAAAATAGTGATGTTAAAAAAATAAATAAATACATACATAACCAAATTAAATAAATAATAATAGAAAAAATAAAAATAATTCTATATAACAAGTCAGCAAAAGAAACTCAGACTAGACATATCTGCAATCCTTCAGTGTTATTAATAAACTGAAGATCGGGTGACCATACATCAAAAAATGACTTGGAATGAATGGAAGTCATAAACTCCATAGGTATACACTCTCTTAAAATTTTATGCCAATTCTTAACAGAAGGGACTTTGTCAGTTATCCAGGACAATAAGATATTCTTCCTAGCTGCATAAGTCAAAATACTATACAATATTTTATTATTTTTATTTATCAGCCTTTTATTCTGAATACCCAAAATTAGTGAGAGAGGGTCCAAGTCTGAGAGAAAATTCTTTTGTTGTTCGTTAGATTTTACTGTGCGATGTGATGAAGCATCTTAGCATGCTTTATGGTCAGATCCCGTAATCATTGAATTGGTAAGGTTTACGAACAAAATAATTTTTTCTACTTCTATCATTTTTTCTTTTCACATAATTTTAAACACCAGCTGATTTTTTAATGACTTGACTGATTTAAATAGAAATTTTTAATGACATACCCAACTTTTCCTATATACCCTCCTCACACCTTTGTGCCAGTTACCATCACCTCAATAGCATAAAGTAGCCTTTGCTGATTAGCAGAACTGACTTGCTGAACCCTTTTAGCAGAAAAGCATCTGATTAATTTTGTCCTGTTAAATCTTTTGCATTTCGTCCACACACAGAAGAATGGTCTTTGAAGGTTAATATATAGGATAAGGTGAGAAGAGTGCACTGGTGCAAGTATAATCTAAATATTGTATAAAGCTATTGTATAAGTCTATTGTATAAAGCTACTGTATTAATCTAAAAACAACATATTCATCAGTTTTAGAACACATATGTACACTAAGTGGCCAAAAGTATGTAAACAGCTACCCATCACACTCATATGAACTTGTTTGACATCCAAGACAACACGAATTTGTAAGGTCAGACACTGATGTTGGCTAAGAAGTTCTAGCTTTTCCCAAAGGTGTTCAGTGGTGCTGACATCAGGGCTCTGAGCAACTCTTCTCTACATCTTTATGGAGCTTGCGTTGTCTGCAGAAACAGTAAAAGTGTATTTCCCAGTCTGTTACCACAAAGTTGAAAGCATATAATTGTCCAAAATGTGAATTTCACTGGAGTTAGGGAGCCCGAACCCACCAAACTGGCGTCCACCAAACCCAGATTGGTCTATCAGACTTCCAGACAATGAAGCATTAATCACTCCAGAGAACGTTTCCACTGTTTAATTTGAAACACCCAAACTCAGTAATTAGGAGGGGTGTCCACATACTTTTGGCTACCTTGTGTATATTTGCAGCTTATTTCAAGCCACTAGACAAAACAATGAGCAAAACTTGTGGCTGCGAGCCAGACACAGCATCTTCAGATAAACAATATAAACCATATGAGGAGTGGTATAAATAGTCCTGACACTTTTCAAACTTTTAAGGCCTCGAGCAGCTGAAAGACAGAAGTACATACCACACAGAGTAAAAAAAGCCCACACAGTATATGGGATTGTTTAAGTGTGTGGCTGGGAGTGATGGATATCCCCCACGAGCCTTTGTAATATTATTATTATGTGACCAAAGAAGGAAAAGAATCAGAAGAATGCAGCCATTTGTTTACAGTGAACTGAAGTAATGCTTTCCAGCTCTAGTGTGTCTGTTCCAGACAGCAGTGTGAAAGAGAAGAGGCATGTGTGAATCACTTTTAATGCTTTTCTAAGACAGAACACTTACGTTTGGAGGGTCCAGCTGCAGTGCTTTTCACTGACTCACTGTAACATATTAGAAAGCTTTTGGTATGTAGACTACAACTACAAACCTGGGACAGTCCATAAAACTGGGACAAACCGGGACAGTACATAAAATCCCAATTAAACTGAAAGCTGTGACTGATAACTGCACATTGACCTTAATTTAAATGACAAGATATTTAAAGTTTTATCTTATCTATGTATCTTTTCATAAATATCTGTTTGCTGTGTAACTGATGCCTGTTTCAAAAAGTTGCATTGATTTCAGACCAAAATATTATTATATTATATTACATTATATTAAATATAGGCTATATGTTCTTGAGAAATGTCCATAAAAGTCTGTTAGATTCAGGACGTCTTCTTAAACCACAAACCTCAGAGCTTTTGTGCGTGCATAGATGCTGTTCTTACCTAAGAAAACACTGGCATATCAGAACCTTTGTGAACACCGTGTAAGTGTCTTTCTAAGAACCGATGGTGAATAAGGACCAACATACCTCAGTGAGCAATTCCAACAATGTTAGGTCATCATGGAACCTGGACAAAGCTCTGTTTTTAAAAGGAAAGGCTGAAAATCAGTGCCTTTGTGCTGGATGTTGCCGTATGGTCGTTGTCAGTACACATCATTCATCTGTGCATCCACAAATGAAAGATGAAAGTGAAACGTCCTAGATCAACAACATCCAGAAATGCTGCTAACCTCTCTCGACTGGAGCTCAGCTGTAATGGACTGATGCGTCTTTCGAGCCAAATTTCAGTTCGTTTAAAAAATAATGGACGTTGTGTCCTTTGGGCTGAGGACAGAAAGGACCATCCAGACTGTTACCTGTGTAAAGTTGAAAATCCAGTGTCTGCCATGGTATAAGGAGTGTATTACTGCCCACAGCACCTGCACTTCTGCGAAGGCGTCGGTAATACTGAAAGATATATACACAGGTTGGAGCAACACATGCTGCCTTCCAGATAAAAGGTGATGGTGAACATGATCCTGTCCCCACATGTTGTGGGGATCAAATTAGGAACAATCATATTGTAGCATCAGCACAAAGGAAGACACAGCAAACACTGCACTTACGGGCAAATGCTTTTTACTAAACAGGCATTTCAACAGCACGTCTTTACAAAGCATTAGAAAAGCCCAGGCCTGCGCTACCTCAACACAAAACCCAGGGAGGGGGTTACGAGAGCGTGACATTCAAGAGACTTTTAACCATTAATTAACTGCAAAGCCCATCCTCCTCAGACACAATCACTCCAATAAACACAACTACCACAAGTGCCACTTAAACCACACAACACCAGAACGTGGTACTTTCTCAGAGCCTCTTTGCATGGTCGCACCCCCTAAGCTCCTCCTTGCTCCTGAACTTTGTAGATTTTCTCATTTCTATGATTAATATAAGTCGAATTAGGAAAAAAGGACAGTACATACAACATACTAGCCATTCTTGTACACATAATCATACAGAGTATCCCCTTTTGAGCAGTTTATTCAGCTACTTTAAAGGAGCAATTTGTAAAATTAATCCATATTCCAAACAACATATCACCAGAAAATGCACAATTCCTTCTCCTCCCTCTTTGTTTCTTTTCAGTCTAGAAGAATTTACCTTTATTCACTAAGAGCATCTCCAGGGCTAAAAAAGCAGTGCCAATGTTAACCCCTGTTTTGCTTCTATTAAACTTTTTTTGTTTGCTGCCGAATGTGGATTTTTGTTGAGAGTGGCAAGCTATGGTCACTCAACAGCAGCTTCAGCCATTGTTATCTTCTCTTCATTGAATGTTCGTTCTTAAATCATCTTACTGGGAGCAGGAGCTTCAACATAATGGACTAGAGATTACACAATATCAGGACAGGGCTACTTTTTCATCCTCTCATGATTCGTCTCAACACTACAGCGACTCCCTATCGCCTCTTGAGGTACAAAAGTAGCGTTATGAATCAGGACAGCCGACCCAAAAATCTTACATATTGCTCCTTTAAGGTTGCACCCATTGCTGACACAGGCCTTTAACTGAGCACATGCAACTTGAATAATCTTTATAGAAAGGCATTGCTAATGGAGTTGGATGGTCTGGAGCAATGGACCATGTGTCCAAAGCCAAGTGTCGACCTGAAGCACCATTTGGTACCTTTGGAAGAAGCTGGAGTGAAATTTGTAATCCAGCACCAGCACCTGACTTCACTAATGCTCTTGCGGCTGCAATCAAATCCTCACCACAGTCTTCCCAGAAGTTACTGTTACTGCACAATGTGTAATCAGGTATCTACAGGCTTACTGGACATAAAGTAGGTAGACTCTGTCAATGAATTGCCCTCAAGGTAACTTGGTACATGGACACTAAACTGGGCCAGCTCTTAAAAAACGTGAGTGGCCTGTGACTCGCGACGTCACGCCAGATAAGAAGGGGGCGGAGCCACGGGGGCGCCGCTGAGGGCAACTTTTCTACGGGGCAGTTTGGAGTGTGGGAGCAGTGCAACGACTAGGCAGCCCACCGAGAGAAAAAACAACATAGCATTAATAAAAGGGTATGGTTTTAAATCTGACGTGGAGGAGAAAACAAACACCCGTGTGCACCCATCGTTAGGTCTGCAGTAGGGGGCTTGGTTGCTCGCGGTGCGGTCTGAGGCGTCTCGGAGCCAAAGAAAGAGAGAACAGACGACTTGCAACTCGGCTGGTTCGCAATGGCTGGAATTACGTCCATCGAAGCTGTGAAGAGGAAGATTCAGTCTCTGCAGCAGCAGGCCGATGAAGCTGAGGACCGGGCAGAGGCCCTCCAGAGGGAGGTGGACGCAGAAAGACACGCCAGGGAAAGGGTGAGGAATGAGAGAGGTGGAGGGAGGGAGAGAGGAAGGCGAGGCTGAAGTTAGACTAGGCTTCCTCTCTGAATGTTCCGTTCCACCTTAAATCGTGCAGCTTTTGCGTCTCAGGGCTGCTTAAACTGCTGCACCATTTAAGGTGGAGCCGTTAATTCAGCTTCGTAGAATGAGAGAAGAAGAAGCTCCGCCACTGCACTGAGGTCGCGTTTGACGATGTTCGAAGGGTCTTATCCTTGTTTTGCTGACTTTTTTAGATGCTAGCTGATGAGTTTTAGGACAGAGCTAGCTGTTTAGCTCCAGGGCGGATCGAGTTACCGGGTTGCTACGTTAGTCGTTTCGCCGCCGGCTGGTTGCGCTCTGATATCTAACGGCTCAGTTCTTAACCTATTAACTTCCATACATCACATTAAACTGTTTTAGTAGTGCTAAATACTGTCGTTATCTGATTTATATCCTCCTCCTTCTCCTCCTTCTTTCTCTTTATGTCATGGACCTCTCCTGGACGTCTCCCTCTTTCCTCCCATAGACTCCAATTCATTTTCCCCTCCAAGCCCTGTTCTTTCCTTTTCCACCAACCTGCCTGTACTCCCTCAGTGCAGGACCCCCAGCTCTATTCCACAACCCTACCGACCCGCATTCCTCTATGTGTGGCTTTTCATGCCTTCTTTCTCTTTAGAAAACTCAGCCACCCCCTGTGACCCCTCAGTAAAGACCCTGTACATCGCGGCTAGTTCCTTTTTAACAACCAACCCTTATACTGACTAGGAACCCCTGAGCAACCACCTGGTACACCTAGAAACACCTTAACAATCTCTTAACAACACATTAGCAACTTCCTAGCAACACATTTAAAATCTCCTATCAAAAATATTAGCAACTACCTGGAATGCCTTGGCAACCACCTAGCAACACCTTAGCCACTGCCTAGCAACACATTGGCAACCATCTAGGAACACTTTAGCAACCAGGAAAAGCTTGGCAGCTGCCTAATAACACCTTGGTAACTGCCTAGCAACACCTTAGCAACCGCCTTGCAACCACTGGGAATACCACACCAACTACCCAGCAATACTGAACCCTGCAGTTGGTGTTTCTGTGCTACTTCTTCTCTAAGCTTTTGTCCTAAAACATCTGACGATTTCTGTTTATCATACTCCACTTGTTTGGTCACATGTGCTAAGAATTCTTTAAGCCAAAAAAAATAAAAAATCTAACTTTATTGTGAATAAAAATGTGTAGTACAAGTTATCGTTTACACCAAGTGGTGTTTTTGCTTTTATCAAATTTCTAAGAACGTAATGATTAAGTGTGAAAAGATGTACTAAACAAATGGTTCCCATATAAACTCCTGAGCTCGGCCAAGGCTGGTGGTCAATGATTTAAAACTTTATACCTGATGGAGTTCTTGTTTTGCGGCAGTCATCAGGTTATGGCTAATGCTGCCCCTTTAATATTGCTATAATGACTGAGCTGATACTATTCCTTTAATTAGCGTCCTTTAATATAGCCATAGTTATTGATTTAAACTGTTCCTTTAATTTGACCACTCTGATTAAGTTCAGGTTGCTACTGTTGCTGCTATTGAAGCAGTTTTATATTAATCATTTAGTTTGACCTCACTTATTGACGATACCGTTCCTTGATGTCCAAATCCATGTGTTAATGAGAAGGTCTGCTGTTGCCTTTAACAACATCCACCACGCGTGTTGATTACTACAGCAAGGTGAGGTGCTGTAAGCTGTTTCATCTGATTCCAGCACATTCTGTTGGCACAGATGCAGTCTGTGTATTTAGCCAGACCAAATTAGATTTCTCCCTCACGGCCTGTGGATTTTTTCAGGCTTTGTGAAACAGACATCACATTTTAGGGCCTTGTAAGTGCAAAAAGAGGGCAGATGTGAGGCCATAATGATGACCCAGCGAAGAGTGAACTGTTTAGTCAACCTGCTCCCACTTCCTGTGTCCCCTCCCGGTCTTCTTTTCTATTGGTTTGAGTCAACCTGGCCCAGGTCCCAGAGAGCGGGAGGTTAATCATTTCCTGTGCTCTCTTCGTTGCCTCAGAGCAAAAAGATCTTGGGAATGTCCAGACTTCTCATATATCACCTACCTTGTGGTTGCTTTTTCTGTAGAAAGATCTCTGACTGGCTTTTTAAAGGCTGCCTTTTACTAAAGGATTTAGGGTTCAGTAAAGGATTGCCTAAGCAGGCATCTGTCAGTGCTTTTCGTAGGCACAGAGATTCAAAGGAATCTTTGAGAGTATAAAAATTAAAGGTTTGAAACAGACATTTACCAACAGTATGCGTGAGCTGTGTCGAGAAACCAGACACACAAGAGCATTTCCTAACCTAAAGTTTGATCTAGAAACTAACAGGGACTCACAAAGCTTACATTTGAGACTTTATTGTATTGCCTTTATTGTATCACTGTTGTGGACAAATGGTGCATAAAAGGCAGAAATTCCCAGCAAAACCAAGGTTTATGTTTATTTCTGAACCATAGAACAGAATTATGGGTGGTTGGGCTCTTGTGAAATTGTGTTTATTCCTAGTTAGTTGGTTTTTCATTGGTTAATTAGATAAAGAGGGCAAGTTTGATGCACATTACGCATTTCAGTTGTAGGGAATATTTGGGATGCCGTTTGTGGCATTCCACAGCTGCCTTGGTGAATCTAACTGGAATTGGCTTTGAGTGAGAGGATTTGACAGAACGGGGGTTTGATTAGCTGTGTTCTGCTGGGGAGTGTGGAACACTGGCTCTTTTGTGCTGACGGGACCACTGCCCATATCTTAGTGGGAAACTTGGAATGCTGGAATTTGAACTCCATGGTCTAATCATCTCAGTCATAGTCATCTCCTCCTGGGTCTGCTACTTTGTCTTTCCACACCTGGAGTAGAGAGTCATGTTAAGGGAGGTTTTTTTGGCCAGTGTAGAGGTGCACACCAGTGTATTTGGTACTTCTTTGACCTAGATGGATGGTAATTTTAGCCACAGTCTTGGAATCAGGGTTTGTGTCTTTGTTTGGTTACACTTTGGAAATGCAAGGATTTGTCTTGAGGTTGATATATTTCGTTGCTGTCCAGTGAAAAACATGTATCTCTATTAGGGGTGTAAGAAAATATCAAAATTTTGAATATCGGGATATAATGTTTGGTGATACTGTATCGATTCTCAAAAACACAGTATCGATACACAGATTCCTGGCAGACAGTGCATCACTGTGTGTTGTGCTTAAACCTCTGACCACTAGATGGCAGTGTTGTAATCCTTTTTCAGCTCCACTACAACATTAACAAGCAGCACAAGGGTGCAATGCTATTTTAGGCATTGGCAAACCTGTTTATATAGTGGTGTGTTTTAATAGTAGGATTTGAAAAATCCCTTTGCTTGCTATATCGTGAATTGCGCTGTATCACAATACGTATTATATCGCCTCGTAATTGCCAATACACAGCCCTAATCTCTATTTTTGTCAATTTTAAGTTTTCTACATCATTTGAACACACCAATGGCCGTTTACACTGTGTGACAATTTCATGCTGAATGGACCAATAGAAGTACTCCAAAACGGCTTAGAAAAAATTCTGGTTCCATTGACTTGCATTGTATTTACTGTGCATTTTTGGTCTCTCCTGTAAAGTTGCAATTTTGAAGATGCTTGTTTTTCATTGGACAGCAACGTTTTGTTAAATTGTCAATCTGAAGCCTGTAATGGAAGAGACTGGCATGTGAACAGTTAACTAACGCTCTGTCATCAAGGCCTACTTTACGAGGGCAAACAATGCTTTCCTCTTTAAAGTCGTGAATGAAGGTAGCATTCCTTTTTCATTAGGTTTACAAAGCAGTATTGTGCGAGGTCCACGTTGTGTGTGGTGTCTTTGCTACTTAACACACTCGGTATAGAATGTGCCTTCAACTCTCTGAGGACACTTGAAAAGATGTAGCCTCGATCTTGACAGTGCAACACAACTCACGTTTAGTTCTCCTTTCATTTGCATTAGCCTTTCTTGGGTTCCTCCACCTCTCTTTTTCCTCAGAAGAACAGTCCATCTGATCACTCATGGAAATCCCAGAAACACAGTATGAAAGCAAAGCTTGTTTAACGAGTTGGGGGCTGGTTTAGTTCTCTCAGGGGGGAAATCAACTCGCATGTTGACGTTTATCTGAGAACTAATTAAAAGCATCTAAAGAAAAATGTTTCCTGGCGTCCATGTTTCCTGAGAGGATGTTTAGTGGTATATAGCTTCAGAAGCACTGGTTCCCAAGATGTATGCCCTACCTAATGATTTAATGATTGCTTTGATAACATCCCAAGGGTCTTTCAGTTCGAGGGGAAAAACCTCTAGAAAAACAATCAACGTTTTAACCGATCAGGCGTTTTCTATATAAACAGTGGTCCCTCGAGTTAGCCAGTTCAAAATCAGATCATATATTCATTCATTTTCCCAAGTGTGCTCAACTATGTGGTCTGTGTTGTACTTGTAGGCAGAGGCTGAGGTGGCCTCCCTGAACAGACGTATCCAGCTGGTTGAGGAAGAGTTGGACAGGGCCCAGGAGAGACTGGCCACCGCACTGCAGAAACTCGAGGAAGCAGAAAAGGCTGCAGATGAGAGCGAGAGGTGACTGCGTTTTTAGATATTAGTTTCAATGCATGAGTGCTAATGAATAAGCATGCAGGCACACAAATCAGAGTTCTTAGGTCTAGGTCTAATGTATCTGGATCTTTTAAATTTGGTCTTTTGTAAAGCAAGTTAAAGATTAAAACAAACAGTAAATACTATGTAAAGCAAAAACATATATGGAAATGTAATTTCTTTTTGTCATACAAGAAATCTTTTAAACAACATTCTATTAAAATGCATTCTCAACTCTAAAATGCTTGCATCAAATACATTTAGCTTGTTTTCAAAGAAACTTTCACATCTAATATTCATAGTTTTCCCCCCATATGGTGGGTTAGAGATGTGTTTAAAAAATCGAATTTTCGATTCAAATCAATCTTCATTTGAATAATCCGATATCGATCCGTATAAACCCGAGATCGATCTTTTGGCTGGGGGTGCACATCAGTTAAGCATGGCTGGAGCACAAGTGAAGGCACCCCAGAACTTGAAAGCAGATGTTTGGCTACATTTTGGATTCAGAATCCATGACGGTATATAAACATATAAACACTAATGTTTTTAGTAATAGTAGGTTGAGTGTTCCTTGTACATTTACCACATTAGTTCTCTGAAAATATTATTGTAACTGAAATATCCCTAAATGAATCGATATTGAATTGATTTGAATCGAATCAAATTGGGACCTTGTGAATCGGGATCGATACGATCCTGGAAATCAGTGGCGATACGCAGCCCTACTCAACTGAATACAACTTACCAAGAAGTTATCCTTTCTTTTGTGCTACAGAGGAATGAAGGTCATAGAGAACAGAGCAACAAAAGATGAGGAGAAGATGGAGCTCCAGGAGATGCAGCTAAAGGAGGCCAAACACATTGCTGAGGAGGCTGATCGCAAATATGAGGAGGTGCGTACCTCAGGGCTCAATACTAGGTTTAATGTGATTTACATCCTTTTCTTTTCTTGCAAATGCTTGTGCATACATATGAACTCAATGTTACATGGAAGTTAGTTTGAGCTATACGTTGATATAAACTCTACAAAAACAAGGAAATTGACTTTAGTCTATATAGTTGCGCATATATAAATTAAATATAAAATATCTTTGTTGACCTGGGGTTCTTTTAATGCATTCCTGGGGTTTTCGGAAATCAAAGTCTGTGGACTCGATCCTGAAACATGTATTATCTGACTGCCTTTATCCGTTTATGATCCACGCCATTAGTCATTAATGTGAAGTCTGGATAGACTAACCCAGCGATGTGATTACTGACGGTAACACAAGTCTGAAGTGAAAGAAGTCTCTGAGGTCACATGTAAATACATTTTGACACGCAGGTAGTAGTTAAAGCTCCCAAGCTGTCTGTCCACTGCTATAGGCTTATGGAGCATATTGTGTTTGGACATGGCATGAGCTTAGCGCTGGTGGCGCTGAGAGGGCCCTCACACTACTGACCAGCGGATTACTCTGGCAGGATTCTCTCTGTTTAAGAACATTAAGCCTGTCATTGACTGCCTGCAGCAACCGAGTTCAGAGTCTAGTCACTTCCATGTATGTTAACTGTTTTGTTCACATGTGACGTGACTCCTGATTTCTTTATGTTCTTTTTGATCTCTCTTTGAGTGAAGAGTCAACACTGCATAAACCTTTGGACTACAAAACACCACCCATGCATTTAGTGCTTACAATTTAAATATTTATCTACTATTTCACTAGTAGGCAAATACATGTCCTTTAAGTATGAGCGTGTTTAATTAGCCTGCAAGTGCTATTATGTCTATATTGGTTATGATGGGTTAAACTGGAACCAGTATCCAGTGCTTGTCACTGTAGTGCATTGTGTATTTAAGCAGTTGTTTGGTGTTACCTGTAGGTGGCCCGTAAGCTTGTCATTCTTGAGGGTGACCTGGAACGTTCTGAAGAGCGTGCCGAGGTGGCTGAGGCGTGAGTATTATTTACTGTCAATAGAGTACATGTCTGCAGCTCAGCTGCTGCGAGTACCTAACGGCTCAAATTACTGGGTCATCTGTGAAAATGTATATCTATTCACACTTCTGTGTTTTGAATGCAAATATAAACGAGTCCTGAATTCACTACAGTTGTAGGATTGGTCAGTATGGCTAGTTAAAGCAAGACACCATATAGATATCACAGTGAATTTCTTTGTTAATTGCTGTTCTTATAGAATTTAAGAAAATACTATACACTATTATTGTAATATCATTTTCAGGTATTTTTGTCAGTACAAAGCATGGCACAAATCTAGCTATGAGCAATATATATTAAGACATTCTTCTGTAACGTCCTTTCGAAATATGGTTAGGAGTTAGCATGTATGGTTTCATAAATTCATGTGCTCTAGAAGCGGAGATGTTCTGAATGTAGAAAAGCACTGATTTTAAGGATGAAACATTTTAGAAATTTTTATGATTACAATTTATCCAGTAACCTGAAAGTAGAGGGTATGCACTGACATCACTCTGCCGCTGGGATACGCCCCCTCAGTCGGAATGAATGGCAAAACATTTTTCAAGAACGCAGCATTTATTAGTGAGAAACAGCGATACCAGGAATGAAACAATTATTTGCTTGAACTGAAGGCAAATAGACTTGACAATGAAATATAAATTCTTGTAGTCACCATGATCTTTTAATAGTTAGCTGAAGGTTCCTATTCTCCAGTTCCTTGTGCAGATTTTCCAGTTCCACCTTAAATGCTGCAGTAGGTGCTAGGGATGTAAGAAAATCAAAAATATTGAATATCGGGATATTATGTTTGGTGATACTGTATCGATTCTCAAAGACACAGTATTGATACACAGATTCCTGGCAGACAGTGAATCATTGTGTGTTATGTTCAAACCTCTGACCACTAGATGTCAGTGTTGTAATCTATTTTCAGCTCCACTCCAACATTAACAAGTAGCACAAGAGTGCAATGCTATTGTAAGCTTTGGCAAACCTGTTCATATAGTGGTGTGTGTTTTAATAGTAGGATTTGAAAAATATGCAATATATCACTTTGTTTGCAGTATCACAATATATTGTGATATATTGAATCGTGACCGCTATATCACGATATGTATTGTATCGCTAGGTTCTTGCCAATACACAGCCCTAGTAATAAAAAATAATAATAAATAAAAAATAATAATAATAAAAAAGCTTTGAATTTGTGCTAAATAATTTGTAAAGTCAGCTGCACAACTTGTCTATTTTAGATGTTTTTGTGGCTGCCACTCTTCAGTCTTGCCATTTACTGGCCATAACTGCGGAGTCTCCCATGTCTGTGAAGTCACGTGCATCCCCTCTATTAATAAACGGGACCAAAATGATCATCTACCTCTAGTGTCTTGCCTTAAGTGTTTGACTAGCCATGTTATATATGCATTAGGAATGAGGTGTGTGTGTGTGTGTGTGTGTGTGTGTGTGTGTGAGAGAGAGAGAGAGATGTATTTACTGTTTATACATGTTTATATCTTGCATGAACCCAACATGATGCATGTCTTTGGTGCCTGAAAGGACTTCCAAAGCAACATACAGAATAATGTTATGACTTATAGTGAATTAGCTATAGATAAGAATTCAGTATTAGGTGGAACAAAGTACAATCAACCAATCCCAGGTTAGCTTTATACGTATGTTTACCTGCTGCTTGTAGTTCTTCAGCCGTTCCACACCCTGTGTTGATACAAGGAAGTCCAGGTGTGAACACCTCTGGGGTACACTAACCACAGTTTCCCTTTGTTTTCTAAATGCATGCACCAATGCACCCCACCCTGGGACACACCACATTTGTGGCTCCTCCCTTCCAATCTCCTTGCCCCCTTCCCCGCATTCCCTTGCTGTGTTGGACTAACCCAGTCGAGTCAGGCAGCTGGAAGAGGAGCTTAGACTCATGGATCAGAATTTGAAGTCCATGATGTGCGGGGAGGAAGAGGTACTGCAGAGTGACTGTTGCTCGAGCAACCTGAACGCTACCGCTGACTCTTTCTCTCCTCCTTTCCTGCCAAAACTTGCTAACCACCTTCGCCTCTTTGGTTAGCTCTGCTGCTGTGCTTAGAGTGACCCTCTCTCTCAGCAAAGTGCTTATAGGTAAACCATCTCCTGCCCAGCAAAGGTGGACCCCACCAAAGCCTTAGGAAGAAAAACTGTTGAAAGGCCCTGAAATAACATATGTTTGTCAAAACTGACATAATTAATTGTTGAATTTATAAAATTGCTAATATTATTATGAATGTATTCAATTAAGGGACATTTAATCCACAGTCTTCTTCCTGAGGCTTTATTTTGTCAAGCACTACTTTGATAACAGGCCGATACGGTTGTGATTAAAGGGTTTGTGAAGCCTTTAGAATTATGCAGAATTTCATCACGAATGACTCCTAAAATGTGATCTGAACTTCATCTAAATCTTGAAAATGAGTGGAGTTAGTTTTATTTAGCTTGTTTAATATATCATATCTTTTATTGATAAAAGGGTTCATGGAAAAAGTGCGTGAACTTTTGCCTTCAGTTATGACAGAACCTTCTCACCATCAACTGATCTGTAGGAGATATGTTGGCCCAGTACTTTGTAGAACTCGGACGTCTTGTATGACCGCCCTGCTTCATGTCGTGTCACATTTTTAATAGGGCTGAGGTCAAGACTGATTTGACCATTCCAAAAGAGAGAATTCCTTCTGATTGAGGGTGATGCAAAACACTTTCGAATTTTGGATTACAGCCGATGTCAACGTTCTGTTGTAGGATTGCATGATACAGTTTATACATTGGTACTGTATATTAGTATTATATAGTATTATATATCTATTATATAGTATTATATGTCTCCATTTTTGTTGATTTTAAGTTTCCTACATCGTTTGAACACGCCAATGGTCATTTATATTGTGTGAAATGTTCATGATGACTGGACCAATAGAAATGCTCGAAAATTCTGATTTCATTGACTTGCGCTGAAAGTAAAGCATTGGACAGCGACGATATGTAAAATACAGTAATTGCAAGCTGTCCAGATTCTGACAGCAAAGCAGCACTCACATTAATCCTTAAACTGCCTCCACCATGCTTCACTGTTATGATGAAGTTTTGGTCTCATACATAATACATATCTGGGGGCTTATTAATCGGTGAGTGGTAGACATGCCCCATTTGATGATGTGTTCTTTCTGTAGCCTGCCCCCAAATTCCTGTAGCCTGTGCTCTTTTAAAGTCCAGAGCACAATTAATAACACTAGTAAAACAAGGTAACTAGCTAAACACTCTTAGCTAACAGAACTGGTAAAACTTCTTTGCCCACACAACATATTTTCATGCTTATTTACAGCTTTTGGGTGGGCTGTTTAACCATACTTACTTATCAGTGGGCTAATGACAGGTTTATTTACTGCTGGACAGTGTTGACAAGTACATCATTGCCTCCTACATTAAGCTCCACCTTCATGCGGTCCTCTGTGACATCTCTTCTAAGCTGTATTGTATTTGGACAGAATCTTCTTGTAAGGTGTAGATAATTAGAATGATGTTAACTAACCTGTACTGTCTGGAACAGCTATGCCCAATTACCTTATGTCCCCAAGAGGTCATTACCTTAGAGGTTCACATGTTTTTTCCATGATTGGCTTTGATTGTTAAACTGGAAAGTGTAAACGGTAGTGTTGCGTGTTAGTTATCACTGTCTTCTTTATTTTAAGATCACATCACATTTATAGAGCATTCACGTTGAAAGGTTTCACACTATTTTCTCACAACTTCACTTTTTATATCTAACTGGATCCAGAGTGTCTGTTCGTACCATCAGAAACACCTCTCCAGGTTGGGGTCTCCTTAGCTTAGACTTCTGCTCTCTCCATCTTCTCAAAGTGCTCTCTCTTTCTCTCTCTCTCCTTTCCCCCCTCTGTTTTCCCTCCTCTACCTCTCCTGCTATGGCACAGCAAATCTGGTGACCTTGAGGAAGAGTTGAAAAATGTCACCAACAACTTGAAGTCTTTGGAGGCCCAGGCAGAGAAGGTAGGAGAAGAAGCAGCTGTGGGCTACCTTAAAAGCCAACATGGCATCCATATTACACTGCCGAGCCCTTGCACGCCCCCAGGCCTAGATGTTACCATAGAGATGATTACTGGAGCACTAAGTGTGACTCAGCGAAAACAGAAGGCTTAGTGGTTAATACGACAGCCCTGTCCAGAAAGGAAAGCTTTTTATGTTATTATTTTAAAATGTCTTGAGTAAAGTATGCGTTTCTGCTCTAGCACAGCTAGTTTAGGTCACGTTGTTGAAGTATTGACAGAAAATAAGTTAAGTGATTATTGTGACAGCACAAATACACAATTGGCACAACTTGGACAAATATGACCTTAAGAGGCAGATTTACTTAGAGACACTAATTACAGACAATTAGCTGACACAGGTGGGGCCGGATAACTTAAACGCAGGCTTAACTTTTAAATTGAGGTAACCAGAATAACTACCCATGTGTTTTGCACACTTCTTTTTCTGCCAGGTAGCAAAAAGTGCTTTGTTTCTGCTTGTTTCAAGTCAAAAACAATCTCAAGATTTGGTCCAAATAAAGACAAAATGAAAAATGACCTTAGGGTGCATCCGAAATGGCCTCCTTGTCTACTACTCAGTAGGCGAGCATGGCCTTGTATGTCCGAATACTCAGTAGGCATTGAGTAGTAGGCAATTGGTAACCGGATGACCTACTGAATCGGCAGCCATTGTTATGTATGCGACTGTAGCACACTGTGCTATCCCATGATTCACCTAGAGCCATGGATGAATTTAAAGTGGTGGACAAAACGGTGAAAAGCGATACGTTGGCGGTGTGTATGTAGCCACAGGTAGTTAACTGCCGCTACAGAAGATAGCACTGCTTCTGAGGTAAAAAATTAAATTCCTCCTGATTCATCTTCTCTGAGCTACAGCTAGACACAGTCTGAGTACATATTCAGACAAAAACGCAGGTCCGTGTCATAAGTATCTACATCTGTCAGTAAACAAGGCTTTTAAATGGGGGTCGTCTAACAAGTTGAAGTAGTACATCCAAGATTGTATGTATACTGAAATTACCTACTAGTCTGCTGCTTGAGCAGTACCTACTGGCTCTAATCTAGTACCTCCTGACTAGTAGGGGATTTTGGATACACCCTTAGTATGTGAACAAAAAAAATCAATACATTAAATTGATGTTTTTGAGAATATTAGACATGTTCAATGTAATATGGCATAAATCGTCTACATTTTGTATCCAGATAGTACATCAAACCAACACTTTATAATGACAATGTTTCAGACGGCCCAAAACATTAGGACAACTGTCCTTATCCGTCAGCCTTCATCTCCTAAACCATAAGCAGTTCCAGACCATCAATCCTCTTTTTTATTATCTCAATTTTTATTATCTCAAAACATTGTTTTCCATGTAGTTAGTAAATAAGCCTCATGATTTAAACATAAAGAGCATAAGTGGATAAAAATAAATCCTTCTTAGATTGTGCCACACTTGTATATTAAACTCCACTGCTGCCCTTCTGTCCTGGAACGCTGCTCTGCAATCTTTCTGCATTATCAGAAATCATGCAATGGAACTGTTATTCTTTAGCTTTATGCTAAACTGGTTACATCATTACTGACTCCATCACTCTTTACTCTCTAGTACTCCACAAAAGAAGACAAATATGAAGAGGAAATCAAAGTGCTCACTGAAAAACTGAAGGAGGTGAGCATTTTGTGCTGTAGATTTTTCTGTAATATGAATCATAAGTTCTCGTGTTTCGTTGACTCATATGAACTCACAGTCCGTTGGGATCTTAATTGTTTTCTGTGCTGTTGGCTGAGTTTCAAATATTCTGCTTCCTAGGCTGAGACTCGTGCTGAGTTTGCAGAGAGGTCTGTGGCCAAACTTGAGAAGACCATTGATGATTTGGAAGGTACGTTTACAGCAACTTGCTTAATAACAGTTCTGCCTGGATTTGGAATGTTAACCACTTAATCTAAGAGTTGGGAATGTTGCATTCTGACAAATTGTAATTTACAATTTACACTCAGGTTTTTGTGCCACACTTATTTTGTGTGCGTACATGGGGTGTGGTCGAGTGATAGATAATAGATAATAGTTGGTAGATAATAGTCATGTCATTGGTAGACTGTGCTAATACATCTATCAGTGTTATGTTGGAGGGTTTAAATCACTGTTTCTCAGCCCTGTTCCTAAAGGCCCACTGTCCTGCACTTAGTGTTTTGCCTTTTTGTAGCAAACCTGATCCAGTTAATTAACTCATTAACAGCTTATTATTGAGTTAAAGTGGCTGTTTTAAAGCAGGGAAAGCACTCAAATGTGGGGCATCCAGGGTTAGGAAACACTGGTTTAAATATAATGTGCTTTCCTGTACACAGTGTTTCACAGCTCCAACAGCGCTGCTGTATCTGATGATAAGCACATACGGGTATCATACAGTAACTTGCCATTACAAAACCTGCTGCTGAGATTGTTTAAGTTTTTTCGTTGATGAAAGTAAAAGAGATTTCTAAATTGGGTAGCAACAACATGGACTACAGTCAGTAATTGTAAATATACATTTTCCCCCTTATGGTGGTTGTTTCTGATAAAATGGCCAGTGAGGTTTAGATTCAAGTGTGAATGTAGGTTGTCTATTAAACTGCCGTATGTAGTCGTGTTGGTTAGATTATTAGCGTTGGAAAGTATTGAAAGACTAGAGCCTTGTCTTGCCATGTAGTGGTGCACAGGAATGACCGTCCTTGGCCAAAAGCCAAACCAGCAAGACTGGCCATGGAGAAAAACAGTTTACATAACGTAAACCTGCTAAAATTATTATAGTATGTGGGCTTCAGTGTGTGCCACAAAATCCAAGAGCTTTGTCAACAGAGAATGTCAAGTCATTCATTGCGTTTCTCTTTAGTATTTTGTCTGTGAATCAGATGGTGTTGACGTGCAGGCAGGGATTTTCTGTTTTGTCTCGAGTTTTGCTGTATTCTGCATGTTAAGCGGGATGTTGTTCTAAATGGTTTATTAAATGAAATTTAGCATGAACAGAGATTTACTAATAACTGTGTAATGCTTTCACATGGTTGCCATTTTCACTGTTAATCTGCTGCTGCTCTAACTGTTTGAACTGTTTGACCACTTTTGGCATTTGTTGCTGGGCAAATAGTCATTGACGCCTATAAAGAGACAGAAACCATATTAGCAGCATTACAAAGCTATGAATTAGCTGTAAGCATTTGATTTGAGGTAACTAAACAACACTAACGAAGTCTCAGGTGGCATGCAGATGTTGTGATTAATTGCTTGGTGTATCATGTTCTGTGTTTTTGTGCTTACTGAGGGTAGATTACTGCTGAGCATGCTGCTTGTTTTGAAATTCTGTATTTTAAAGGAAATTTTTATCAATTATACATACTACTGTAATGGCCACGGTTTAAACTACCTCGATATTAGTTAAGCCAGAAAAAAATTTCTTCTGTGTGTAAAATTAATTGAATAGCCAATTACAGCCAGTACGCCAGTTTAGAGAAAGGGCTCCAGTTCTCTGTCTGACCTTCTGCTCTTTTTCCACTCTCCTTTTTTTTCGTTTTGTCCATCTCCTGTGTCTGTTTTGCTTACTGTCCATCTGCTGTGTCTGGGGATGAAATGCAGATGAGGTGTATGCTCAGAAGCTGAAGGGTAAAGCCCTCAGCGAGGAGCTGGATCTGGCTCTCAACGACATGACTACTCTCTAGATGCACTGTCTCCTCCTCTCTCTTCCCACTCCTGCCTTCCTCATCGTCACTGTCTCCTCAGTTCTACTTCCTTGGCGCTTTACTACATCTGGCTCACCTGGGGTTCACTCATCGCCATCCTCAGTGGTTTTGTTTTTTTTTTTTTTCTCCTCCATTCCACTGGTGATCCCAGTCTCACTTATTTAAGCACAACATCAGTTCTGAGACAGGGATGGAAAATGTTATGTCCGTTTAATGCCTCAATGAATGCATTTGATATGGCGTACCCCAAGGAGCCAGTTTGGGTCCTATCCTTTTTTCCCCCCCTGTGCTGTACCCGGAGGTGTCAACACTGTTCTTTTCCCTCATTTGTCCTGTCAGAAGTTCTTATTTATACCCCTTAGCTTTGTCTTTTAAGTGTTTACACCTCTGATGTTCTGCTGGAACTTGTTCACTATCTGTTCTGTGTCTCTGTAGTGCTTTACTTTCTCCCTCTGTAATAAAAGGCAAAAACACCTTTCATTTCCCCTCTTTTATTTGTCCACTTATGCCATGAATTATTCTTTTTTTCTTTTTGTTTTTTCTCAAGATTCACCGCTAATTTAGTTACAACTGTGGGTGGTATTTATTTAGAATTTCCCAAAATTTCCCAAAGTTTTATTTTTATAAACAGTAGTATTCTTATTTGTTACTAAATTACCTAAGAGAACCAGTTGTGGAGCTAATATTATCTAAACCTAGTAAACCCATTACAAAGTAATAGTTCTAAAAATGGCAATCAGCATACAGTTTTAGTTATATGATAGGGTTTAATGTTAGTCTTCACTTAAAGGAGTAAAGAATTTGCTCAATTCTAATTAGAAGTACCACATGGTCCTATTTCTACCGATCTCTTAGCGGCTACCAAGAAAAAGACTTTCAGATATTGGATCTGTGATGGAAAAAGCATAGTTCCAGCTTTCTGGTGCCAAAAGTTGTGGTAGTTCATGCAGTTGAAAAAAAACATACATTTTTACTAGACAATAAGGCAGATCTTACAGTGGTCCAGTCCAGTTCAGCTTTGTGTCACATAAAAGGAGATCTGAGAGTTTGGCTTATTTGTAGCTGAAACTCATTGAGTCCTATAATCTGTCTCTGCCGTCTCGTCTAGTGTGTGCACCCTCATGACAAAAAGAAGGAGAACAAACTGTGAAAGACTGACATTAAGAATTCAGTTAGGAGTTGTGTAGTGTTTGTCCAGCAATAGAGGTTTGTCATTTGCACATCATGTCAGGACATAACATGTATTGAAATGCTTGGGGTGAGGCTCAGATAATACTAATAATAGGTAATCAAGAAATAATGAATTTGTTTGTGTTGTAAATATGAATAATGATAACAGCAAGTTAGAATA